>CM061532.1:6655938-6759383 GCA_030545055.2 Neoaliturus tenellus | reverse complement strand
AATAGCAGAGGTGGAGAGCTCAGTCAATATACACTCGAGACTCAACAGCTCTCAAACCACCACACAGCGGTGCACCCTCACACAGTGTCGTGGTATATGAGGATCTCACTCATACATACATATACACGGCAACTGGCTCATTACAATAGCAGAGGTGGAGAGCTCAGTCAATATACACTCGAGACTCAACAGCTCTCAAACCACCACACAGCGGTGCACCCTCACACAGTGTCGTGTTATATGAGGATCACACTCATACATACATATACACGGCAACTGGCTCATTACAATAGCAGAGGTGGAGAGCTCAGTCAATATACACTCGAGACTCAACAGCTCTCAAACCACCACACAGCGGTGCACCCTCACACAGTGTCGTTGTATATGAGGATCACACTCATACATACATATACTCGGCAACTGGCTCATTACAATAGGAGAGGTGGAGAGCTCAGTCAATATACACTCGAGACTCAACAGCTCTCAAACCACCACACAGCGGTGCACCCTCACACAGTGTCATGGTATATGAGGATCACACTCATACATACATATACACGGCAACTGGCTCATTACAATAGCAGAGGTGGAGAGTTCAGTCAATATACACTCGAGACTCGACAGCTCTCAAACCACCACACAGCGGTGCACCCTCACACAGTGTCGTGGTATATGAGGATCACACTCATACATACATATACACGGCAACTGGCTCATTACAATAGCAGAGGTGGAGAGCTCAGTCAATATACACTCGAGACTCAACAGCTCTCAAACCACCACACAGCGGTGCACCCTCACACAGTGTCGTGGTATATGAGAATAACACTCATACATACATATACACGGCAACTGGCTCATTACAATAGGAGAGGTGGAGAGCTCAGTCAATATACACTCGAGACTCAACAGCTCTCAAACCTCCACACAGCGTTGCACCCTCACACAGTGTCGTGGTATATGAGGATCTCACTCATACATACATATACACGGCAACTGGCTCATTACAATAGCAGAGGTGGAGAGCTCAGTCAATATACACTCGAGACTCAACAGCTCTCAAACCACCACACAGCGGTGCACCCTCACACAGTGTCGTGGTATATGAGGATCTCACTCATACATACATATACACGGCAACTGGCTCATTACAATAGCAGAGGTGGAGAGCTCAGTCAATATACACTCGAGACTCAACAGCTCTCAAACCACCACACAGCGGTGCACCCTCACACAGTGTCGTGGTATATGAGGATCACACTCATACATACATATACACGGCAACTGGCTCATTACAATAGGAGAGGTGGAGAGCTCAGTCAATATACACTCGAGACTCAACAGCTCTCAAACCACCACACAGCGGTGCACCCTCACACAGTGTCATGGTATATGAGGATCACACTCATACATACATATACACGGCAACTGGCTCATTACAATAGCAGAGGTGGAGAGCTCAGTCAATATACACTCGAGACTCAACAGCTCTCAAACCACCACACAGCGGTGCACCCTCACACAGTGTCGTGGTATATGAGGATCTCACTCATACATACATATACACGGCAACTGGCTCATTACAATAGCAGAGGTGGAGAGCTCAGTCAATATACACTCGAGACTCAACAGCTCTCAAACCACCACACAGCGGTGCACCCTCACACAGTGTCGTGGTATATGAGGATCACACTCATACATACATATACACGGCAACTGGCTCATTACAATAGGAGAGGTGGAGAGCTCAGTCAATATACACTCGAGACTCAACAGCTCTCAAACCACCACACAGCGGTGCACCCTCACATAGTGTCATGGTATATGAGGATCACACTCATACATACATATACACGGCAACTGGCTCATTACAATAGCAGAGGTGGAGAGCTCAGTCAATATACACTCGAGACTCAACAGCTCTCAAACTACCACACAGCGGTGCACCCTCACACAGTGTCATGGTATATGAGGATCACACTCATACATACATATACACGGCAACTGGCTCATTACAATAGCAGAGGTGGAGAGCTCAGTCAATATACACTCGAGACTCAACAGCTCTCAAACCACCACACAGCGGTGCACCCTCACACAGTGTCGTGGTATATGAGAATAACACTCATACATACATATACACGGCAACTGGCTCATTACAATAGGAGAGGTGGAGAGCTCAGTCAATATACACTCGAGACTCAACAGCTCTCAACCCACCACACAGCGGTGCACCCTCACACAGTGTCGTGGTATATGAGGATCACACTCATACATACATATACACGGCAACTGGCTCATTACAATAGGAGAGGTGGAGAGCTCAGTCAATATACACTCGAGACTCAACAGCTCTCAAACCACCACACAGCGGTGCACCCTCACACAGTGTCGTGGTATATGAGAATAACACTCATACATACATATACACGGCAACTGGCTCATTACAATAGGAGAGGTGGAGAGCTCAGTCAATATACACTCGAGACTCAACAGCTCTCAACCCACCACACAGCGGTGCACCCTCACACAGTGTCGTGGTATATGAGGATCACACTCATACATACATATACACGGCAACTGGCTCATTACAATAGCAGAGGTGGAGAGCTCAGTCAATATACACTCGAGACTCAACAGCTCTCAAACCACCACACAGCGGTGCACCCTCACACAGTGTCGTGGTATATGAGAATAACACTCATACATACATATACACGGCAACTGGCTCATTACAATAGGAGAGGTGGAGAGCTCAGTCAATATACACTCGAGACTCAACAGCTCTCAACCCACCACACAGCGGTGCACCCTCACACAGTGTCGTGGTATATGAGGATCACACTCATACATACATATACACGGCAACTGGCTCATTACAATAGCAGAGGTGGAGAGCTCAGTCAATATACACTCGAGACTCAACAGCTCTCAAACCACCACACAGCGGTGCACCCTCACACAGTGTCGTGGTATATGAGGATCTCACTCATACATACATATACACGGCAACTGGCTCATTACAATAGCAGAGGTGGAGAGCTCAGTCAATATACACTCGAGACTCAACAGCTCTCAAACTACCACACAGCGGTGCACCCTCACACAGTGTCGTGGTCCAAAAGTAACTCAGGCATTATACCAATGAAGAGTATATGATTCAGGAAAAAGAATTACATGTGATTCTAGACTATATTCTTGATAACCTACGATTGTTTTGAAGGATCGTCCCTAGTTATTGTAAGTTTTTATTGTACTAGAGGATAAATTACTGTTTTTTTAATGGTAAATATTACGTTGAAAGACATTTGACTTTACTTGAAACCAAGCACATAGATCCCTTTTAAATGTTAACTTTGTGTCCATGTAAATCTGGATTTTTTGCTTTATGACGTGTTTGGCATGGTATCCTCTATAAAAATTAATACTTAACATAAAACCGTAAAACCATACAATAAAAATTTACCACTAAAAATAATTCATCATTACAATAATTCCGTCACCAAATTCAAAGCATTAGCGAATATTAACATTTGAAAATATATGATATCCAAACAATCAAATTAGTCACATGTTCACCAATAGTGTTTATATTGTTTATGATAAAGTTATAATTACGCCCTTTTTAAAATGTGGCCACCCTCAACGTAGTGTGCTAGTAGTGAATTTGTCTCTCCATGCAAACGTCGGCCCATCCAAACAATTCCTCATTAAACACGGTATTTGCTGACGGGAGTGCCAACATGAGCGCTTCCCCAATCACGACAGTCGTACCAACGTTGCTGATGAAATACTACGCAGTGCATGTTATCTTCATCTCTCATATAGAGCTTCGATAAATGAATGGTGCAGATTCAACCTTAAAATAAAGATAAATGTACAAAGTACATTAAAAATATGTATTTAAATAGAATCATCATTACAAACAGTTACATTTAGAACAATAGAAAAAGAAAAATCTTTTAACAATACACACACTGAGGAAATATCTATGGAGAATAGTCTTAATATATTTTCCTTTTGATATATTCTATATTTATATTGAAGGTAATATAATTTGTATTGAAATTTATAAGAAGACTAAAATTATAGCTGTTGTTAACATAACCTGGGCAATCTTAAATAAGCAATTGGTCGGTTAAATATACAAGCAAAGCAGAGCTCGCTTCAGCTTGTTTTCTGAGATGGTTAATTTATTTATCCACTTAACCCTTTCTAGCTCAGCGTGTCTCTCTTCGTTTTATTTTTAAGTGTTTTACAAAAGCTAAAGTCACTGCAGTATTAAATTAGTACATTACATTGAGAACAATAAAGTAAAGTAAGGAACAACACGTAAGTAATATTTTTAGCACGTATAAAATGAAGTGGTTTATTTATAAAGCAATCTTGGTGAACGAATAAAGGGATATCAAATAATTGCTGGTCGCCTTGACGTTCAACGAACCTGACAGCCTTATTATCAGAGGTAATTATCTGTGCATGAGAGAGGTTTCTGGTGAAATTTATCGTTCGATGTTTAACAGTTCTTTTTAAAAAGATCTTTTGTTAAAAAGGAAATAAAAATAGTTATTTCAAAGCAATTTAAAATGTTTATTTTCATGATTTAAATATATTTATGAAACCCTTTATTAGTATAGGGTTTATAACGATCATTAATTAAATATTTTCAACTGGAATTGATATTTAAAAAAATGGCTCTTAGTATGGTCATTAGTATAAATTGTTATTTTTTTGGAATGAAAGTAGTTTTGTAGTATACCAGTTAACAATATAATTAGGTGTATCATACTTTCCAATGAAACTAAAAATAGTGGAGAGTATACTTATACTTAAAACTGTTAGATATATTGGGTTTGAATGTGTAATTCTTAGCAAAATAAAAGCTAACCCAAACTTATTGTCCAAAGAGTAATTTCCATACCCCACCGAATTATTAACCTCAAGTTACATGTTCTAGGATATGCATGGGACATAAATTGTATTGCAGTACAGCTATTACAGCGGTTTTAAAGTGGAAGTATTTTAACAGAATATCAAGCTGAGGAGAAGCAATTGAAAAACTGAAATTTCAACTCAAGCTGATAGAGTGGAGGATTGATGTAGTATTTTTAACATATTTTCTAAAACAAATGCTTTTAAATAGCGAAATTTCCTCTCTTTCTATAAATTGGAGCCCAATCAGTTAGTAACTTGATATCGTTCAATTCTAAGAGAACGAAAAAATCGTTCTTAGAGAAAACAGTGTACATTATATCACCAAACTTTGAAAGCTACAAACCAACGAGTCAAAATTCAAACGAAACTCGACGACCTTTGATGGCGTTGTTTCATTTTAGTAAGTTAACTACGGTTTGAATGTTGTATTAACGTAATTTTCGGAATATTCACATTTTTTTAGACCTACTCAGTTCCAATGATGTACTTTAATTTTGTAAAGTATCTTAAGAACTGAACATAAAAAACCGTAATGTAGGCCTAGTATAAAAAATATATCTATTTGCGCATTTAAACAAACCAGTACCAGGTTAACCGAGCCTTGCTTGTTGGTTTTAATTCACTTTTTTATATAGTGTCATGGTAATAAAGCTATTAAATTTCCACCAACAACCAACTATACCCTTTCACAGTTAACAGCTATTTCAAAAAGTCTACTTAACATTGACGTTCCTTTTTTTTATACCTTTCGTTGTTATTTCGTTACAAAAATAGCAACCCATAATACCAATGTTAAAAATTACGATTTTTAAACTTAATTTAGACCAAATTAGATTTTTCTTGGGATTGAGGCTGTTTCTAAACTTATTTTTGGGCCAAAACACTCTTAAATGCAAAGTTTAAGCAAAATCTACCCGCTAGATTTCGAGATCGTAGAACACACATCCCTTCAGACATTGCTCGTATTATAGTATAGGATTATATCATTGGATCTTGCTTGAGAGATTTTGCAATGGACAAAGAAACTATACTTAATAAATAAATAAAAATAATTACTTATTTATTTATTAATCAATGTGTTTAAATTTAACCTAAAATCTAAAGCTGTGGTTAGTGATAACCAAAATAATTTTTATTATTTACCTTAAATTAAGTGGATTTATTTATTTATCAGTTATATTTGTAATGCATGCATCAATGTTGATTATAAGGCATATAAAAAGATTATTATGCATTAGAGTATTCGTGTTGGACGAAAGCAGCGAGTAAACGCAAGGGAAACTAATGATTGGACATTGGCGGTGGCCTGATTTGCCTCGTAATTACATGGGAACAGTGATTAAATGGCTCGAAGTTTGGTCAAAATACTTATTCAGTGATTGTATACTTTGAAACTTACTATCTTACATATACTATTTCTATAAGATACGTTAGTAAAATTAATTAATAAGGTGTAAAGAATTCTCATATAACTCTAAACACATATACATACGTATATACACCTAGAACGCTCACAAAGGCAAATATCGAACCGAAACCACAACCTGTATTTTGAAGGTCAGGCAAAGCCCCAAAATGAGCAACTAAAGCTTTTGTGCGAATGTCGTATAGATTTCTGAACGTAGTCGTACAGAGTACGTATAGTCGTATGGAGTTCGTTTAGAGTCGTGTAGAGTACATATAGAGTTCTATGAGGAATCTCGGTGAACAGCCATGCCAAAAGTCATGAAACTAAAATGTAAAAAAATGTGTTGAGTTGTGTATTTAATAGATTAAAATTACTAATTCGCAATAATGTTTTTGAATAATTTGTTTTTCATAAAGTGTTATATATGTCTTTCCTAAAAAAATGCAAATATTATCAAAACAACATTTTTTGCTATTTTATATTGTTTTGGTTTGGATCAGTTGTGTAAAAGAACTGTTAACGGATTTAGGATTTAAAGAGCTAAAATAATTTAACCACCTGGATTTGAAGCGGAATGAAATCTGATAACTTAAGACTTCAGAAAATATAGACTTTTAAATAATGACTGGTGAAATAATAATTAGTTTGGATAACACTGTTTTATATTCGACGATTTATAGTATATTAGTATACAGTATAACATAATCTATTACTGGCTCTATTTCCAAATATGGCAATTTGTAAACAATTATTTTATGTTTATATATTTATGTTTATTACATGTAAAGAAATTTTCATAAATTAATAATGAGAGTACGTGTATTGATAAATTAATTTATAATCATAATAAATGTTCAAATCTTTGAAAAATTGGACTTTCGTTTAAATCAAATCTAAATGTAAAGAACAATGTTTAGATGCAAAGAAAAACTCCTATATAAATCCAATTTAGAAATTACAGTGGGAGATTTAATATTATTTGAACAGGCTGATTATGTTTTATTTAAACATGCTTTAAAAACTGGATTACTACTATCTTGCATGACAACAGTTTTATATAATATCAAGTACACCAAGTAGATGTCCCGTCCCAAGCCAGTTTACCTTGTCAGCGCAATTACATTAGGGACACGTAAAGTCATCTCAGCCCGGGCGGGCCTTCCCCATACGAGATGTGTCATCACGGGCCATTGAGGAGGGTGGTTGGGGGGGAGGGCGGTTGGGGGGGGAGGGTACGAAGCTGTTACGAGCTCCTCCTCTCTGATATTCATAATTGCACACATAAACTCTGTAAAGTTTCAAGAGGGATTATTCTCAAGTCTTGACGACCTGGGGAGGGTACTTGGGTCCGGCACGTATTTTAAATTACCGTTCCCTGTAACCGTTAAGATAATTAGGCCTATCACCTATTTACCAGTGGGGTGGTTTTAACGCTCTCAAAAATTAGCTTTACGATTTTTCACCTTTGCTATATTGCAGTTTGCTATTAGCGTTTCTTAAGCATCTTAAGAGAAAAGTGAAAGTTTATTTGACACGAATGGCTTGTATTGTTCAAATAAAAAATGTGTTTTTTAATGTTCGAGTAATAATATTGTATGCAACGATTGTGATATGAAAGCCTTTAAGCCACGATTGAGATGAAGTTTGACCATGAGCCAAGCAGTATTCAAAATATCTAAAAAATAACTTAAAGACTGCATAAAATATTTGCATTCACTACTTAATCAACAAAAAACTTAAATTTGGTAAATCAATGTAAAAATAAAGTATTTAACATGGCGAATATTTACAGATTATATCATCCAAAAGGTAGACACACCCGATGTCACGTGACCTAATTGTCGTTCCCACTCACATATGATCACAGTCTTTTGAGGTTAGGTACTTAAAGAAACGAAGAAATAAATCGTAATGGAACAATCATCTGATGTGCGAATTGAATAATTTCTAGTAAAACACGACTTCAATCAAATGACAAGTTCTCGTTGGTCTATATCCTGTACTTTAATTCACTCCTGTACCTTTAACACCTCGTTATAATTGGTTTGAGTTTGATTTAATTATGTACTTCATAATATTATTACTGGTGCAGTACTAGTATTGCAACTGCAGTATAAAGAGTTCAATTAAATAAATAAACTTGCTCTAAGCATCACGAAAGTTCCCCTTCACATCATTATTGTTCTTATACTCTCTGCTTGGACCACGACATGTTATATTTTACTTTTTAAGTCATTGTTGACCCTCAGGACTTTATTTAATGTTTTAGTCTAGTGGCGTAACTTATATTAAGATCTTTAAACCATTATTAGACACATTAAAATTTAGTTTTTGAATCGTTTTTAAAGATATTGTAATATATAAAACCACACATAAATACAAAATTGTACTCATAGGCGCTGTGGACTGTATCTTTTTACCCATATATAACTAAGTAAATATACGCCTTTATATGTGAACGTGACTCCAGCCCCAGAGATAGACAAAGGTATGTGCTTTAAGCAGATTCGTGTTTAACACCCCCCTCGCTGCTCTCCGCGTCGGCGGGTGATGGCGGATTTAATGCAAATTGCTCAAGTGGAGATGTGAAAGCACGACGGCGTTTACATGTAACAACAGCTTAAACTTTGAAGGAGCAATTCACCTTGGAGTGAATAAGTCCGACATTCACGTTTGGTTTGGTAAAGGGTATGAAAATCTAATTTGATAGGTATGAAGTCTAGGTTTTTTATTTTAAAATGCTCTTAGGCTAATTGGCCGTAAAGGAGCAAGGTGGTACAAAACTGGAGGGGTACTTTTTACATATTAAACGGAAATCCTGGAAAGTTAAAGAAAGATTGGCTACCTTTTTACTGGTTACTAACATTGGTTGTCCTCATGTATTTATAAGATATCAAAATCTACTTACGTAGTTGCTTGAGTATGAAAATATGTTTTGTTTCATGCCGGACATGTTCCAGGTTCATTAAAAATCATCTTCAGCGGTAAAACTTCCATTTAAAACATTAAAATCAAGCCTAGGTAATTATTTAGTTGGGCGTCGCCAGGCTCTAACTTTCTCCTACCTTGATTCAACTTTCTAAATGTTGTGTTTTATAAAAAATAAACTAGAATACGATCATGCAAACCAAATTTTATGAATAAAATGTGTTGGTTTAACATGTATTGAAATTGGTTTGTGAAATGTGTAGAAAAGCACAAACATACATAATATTGTTTGATGCATTTTAATACATGGAATTACGATATTATACCCATGAACTGTATACAACCTTTGTGTTAGATAAGTAGCCTGGTTGTGCGATAAGGCCGCTGCTGTCTCCGCTCCCGGTGCGTTGTCTGGTCAGCTGGCCGATCAGCTGATGCCATTGTTGCAGCGTCGGTCGCGGCGCGCCGCCGGCCGCCGTCGGCCAGTCTGTGCGTGAGCGGTGACTCATCAGTGGCGTCTTTCAGTGCGGTGCGGTCAGTGCAGAAACAACAGTACGGGAACATAAAACAGTTACTACATTCCCACCTTGCCAAGTTCTTGTTTAAACGGAAATTTTGCGATTTCGGTACCCGGGTCCATCATTTGTGGACAGAGATCGCCGGCCAGGAGAGACAAGGGACCTGACAAAAAAGAACCTGACGTGGAAATAGAGTCTACCTCCACCACATCAGATGACTTCATAATAATTTCGTGAGTAACTTGTTAAGCAATATATTTTAATTTCTGGTGTTCTTTATTTTTCACCGTTAAACGTATAATAGTTAATCTTTAGTAAGGTTTGGTTAATTTATTTTAAGTTTGTTTTATCAAAACAAACATGCTTTTGTAGACTTTGATAACGCTTATATTTAATTTTAAAACCACATTTTTAGAACATTTAATCAAGGTAGGGAAAATTTATAGTCTGGCGACGCTCAACTAAATAATTACCCAAGTGCATACTATTGATGGTTGTAAAAATCTTCAAAATAATAAATAACCAAATAATCCAGCTCACACGACATAAAACACATAGTTAAAAATGCTATTCAGCACAATTATTATCACATACACTGTTCACCAGCCGGTAACCGTAGGCCTAATGATTTTGGAAAAGCCCCAAGGTCAAAGATATGTCATTGCCCTGGTTATCAGCTCAGACACAGACATATTTACAAGCAGTGAAGCGGTGTTTTATAAAAAAATGTTAGTGCAGTGCCTAAAATATTTCATTTTAATTATTTGTTGGTTCGACTACCATTTTATATAGGCCCTACCAAGTCAAATCATTGTGTCCAAAAATACATTTAGTCTTTAAAACAAATACTCCCTATAAAGTATAAAGTCATAATTCCAAATGTTTTAAACTTATAAAATAATTTATACGCAACATTTTATGTTTCTTTGTAAAATAATAATAACTAGAGATCGCCTCCTGATCGAAATTCGATCAAAATTTCAGTTGATCTGGACTCAAGAAGCTTAAAAACATTTTAGAACTAAACCATATGTTCTTCCTAATTTTATAGCAGTTGTTTTTACAACAGCTGCCTTATGATTCATTCAATTTTCCTTTCTCCATAAGATTAACATTGGAACTTTGAAAGCCTGATGTGAATTAGAATGTGATTCTGCTCATCTACAGGTGTTCAACGTTGTGTATGCAACGTTTCAATGTTTTATGAAACTGGATTAGTGATTCATTCTATGTTCACGCTGTAAAGTTTTGGTAACGATAAAAATTTTAACGTTACTTATTATTGACTTGTGTCAAGTCATTACCTTTCTAACGGTATGCGCAGATTTATCCTACGATGCACACGAGCTGAGAAAAAAAGGAGGAAATGAAACATGCTTGCGTATTAATATACAGATAATTTTGTGTTTTCTCGCGCATGGGTCATAGTCCCACATCATTACAGCATATTGGACGGCGCACGATGCAACGTGCCGCGCGCCGGTGTACCTGAATTGCGTCGAACGCCTGCGCTTTTGCAACACCGTACATGATTTTCATGGACCGTGTAGTAGGCTTCCTTTCACCCGGCCAACTCATGGCTGGATCAATCGGGGTTGTACCGTACCGCTCTTTATGAGCATTAACATTTACTGAAATTCTCGTCAATTATTTAACTTATTTATTTTTCAACTGCTAACG
The DNA here is from genome assembly GCA_030545055.2 of Neoaliturus tenellus. Classification (NCBI taxonomy): domain Eukaryota; kingdom Metazoa; phylum Arthropoda; class Insecta; order Hemiptera; family Cicadellidae; genus Neoaliturus; species Neoaliturus tenellus. Next base: position 6,747,914 of record CM061532.1, on the reverse strand, counting down.
TTAACCTAGCATAAAAATGTTATGTTATAACTTAATATTTATTCGATACCTACTAGTGTTTTACTGAATTTTTAATCTTGATCATGCAAGAGAAAGTTTTTCACATCATGGTGAGAGAAAAAAGTGATGGATTTTACCATATTAAAAGTACATAGAACTATTAACTGATAGGGAAGAATAAAATGAAACGAATAAAAGACCTCAGCTTGCAGGTTAAAAGGATAAACAGCCTTCAATGAATGTCCATCCCTTTATTTTTAACACAAAAGAAAAAGAGAATGTTTTTTTACAATACACCTATAATTTGTTTATTTTAAGTCCGATAAAGCTGAAAGGGGTTTTAAATGAAATATAAAGATTCGTGCTATTAAATCGTTTTTTATTGTTTTATATTTTGAATCAATGTTAAGCGCCGATAATCTAAATTTGATTAACTCGCAGGCAAAATAATTGCTCTATCCCTTTAGCCCCCTTTTAAGGATTTACTTACCAACTATTTACTAGACTGTTCTGCTTAAATTTTTTAAAACAATACTTAATACTCATATTTATTGAATTTAATAGCAGTTTATCTAACTAATGCTCACGATTTCCACATAGGATTACTTTTTATTGCTAATTTCCTTCGACTTTATCTTTCTACTCCAATTGCATACTAATTTAAAGTATTGAAATATAAGTTATGTTAAATTTTGCTAGAAAAACTAAAGAAGTATTTTAAATTACGTTTTCAATTTGGGTCTGACCGCAAAGGCTTTGATAATAACTTTAATTTTAAGGATAGTAATTGGTATTAGTATTTTCTTCTACTTGTCAGTAATGTAGTAAAAACTAACCTATGTAAATTGATTGGTAATCTTAGGCCTTATTAGCAGTACTTGACAATTTTCTGTTGAGTAAAACTGAAGAGCACCGAGCACCATTGCTTTTTAGGGTTAAAAACTTGTCCACTCAGTAAATTTGATTTTGTGTAGTTTGATTTTTAACAGTTTTCAAACATGAATTTTAAAACTTATTCAAAATATACCGGGTGTCATTGAAGTATCCCGATGGTATTTGTTTAGCAGCTGCAGATAATGAGATGTTCTGGGTAAGTATTAGTAACTAAACTAGGAAACTAGTGCACACTTCAATCAGCCACCACTTTAAAACGGGTTAAAATAGAGACATCTAATTTTCCGCATTATTATATTTATGTAAAGGCCTTTAAATTAAGGTTTCACTCAGTACAATGTTTTATCAGATCAGACTTCAAAATACCCTTTTCTATGATCACGCTGTAAAGTTTTGGTAACGACCAACTTTTCAATGTTATCATCTACGTCTTTACATGCGATCGTGACGTAATGATTGACTTGTGTCAAGTGTAGTTAAAAAAAATATATCGACCTGTTCTTCGATAAGCTGCTAGTCTTCACATGATAGAGACCTCTAACTTTCATCATTCTCATTTTTGACTACTAGTCAAAAGAACATTTAAAGGGCCTTCCATTTTTAAAAAAATAAAATTTAACCCCCAATAATGATATTTTTTGGGAAATAATATTTTCAAAAGATTCAAACGTTTCTTCTTTTAGTGACTAAGATTTCCCCATAATACAATCTCGTTATCTGAATCTGTTATAAAATAACAGTGGGCGGACATAACCTGAAAGCATATTTATGTCAACCCTCCATCAATAAGGTATGAGCCGAACAGTTGCGCCCGTTGAATGACTGCTCCCCCGACCACCATGGAGGGGGTGGAGGGGGTGAGCTGCTATTAATAAAATATCACGGACTGTAGAAGGGCTGGTGTGTACCGTGCAACAGGTCTGGGCAGGTAGCAGTCATGGCGGACGGTCGAGGGGTGGTTGGCGGGAACGGCTAGAGGCGGGGGGCTACGAGTGAGGTACGACACCGGGCCGCTGCCGTAAGGGGGAGGGGGTGGAAATGTTGCCTGGAGTAGTGCAGCAAATTCGTCTTTGTGTCGATTAAAACTTAATGAACAGCTTTTTAACGGTATTTCGTAATGCTATTTATCATGACGATCTTTACAGCGGAAAAATGTTTTCTCTGTAGAGTGCGAAATTTTATTAACTTAGAAACCAGTAATACATAGACTATGGAGTATTATATTGAATTAAAGGGCATTGTATACGGAAAGTACGTTAATGAATTACGAAGTGTTATTAAATTTCATTTGTCACCGAGTATACGATGTAGTACAGTATCTAAATAAATATAGTTATAAATTATTGTAAAATAGTTAACACACTAATCGGAACGAAATACTTTCTCAGGTTCATGTTGATATGACAACTGTATTTAAGAAATTTTTGTAGTAAATGTATAGATATTTTTTTTATTGATATTATTGGATTAAACGTGGTATATCGTTGTATAATTATGATTTTAAATAGTAGAAATAAAACGGCATGTCAATGCTATATTATTAAGTGTAATTCACCATAACAAATAGACGTAATCATTATTTATTGAAACAATTTCAGTTTTATATCCGCCTATTTTACTTTATGCAAACATTTAAGTACGTTCCTTTCAACAAGAAGTTATCGTTCTCCTTTTTACTGCGCCATTGTTAGAGAAAACCCTAACTTACTTTCTTGTAATACGGCAACATTTTAAAATATTCTTTTATGGTATCAAAGAAAATACAGTATTTCAAGAATATATTCAAAAGTTGATAAATTCTACAGAATGTTGAATACAATCTATTAAGATGCCGATATTTAGAGTAGAAGCAAAAATAAACCACAAATTACCATTGCTAGCCCCGACCTGTTTCACATCCCCGGGGTGGCGTACGGTCGGGAGTTGCCCCGCCGCGCTAGGGGTGGTGGGGGTGGCCGCTGTCAGTCCCGGCCGGGCTGTTCAGCTGTGCGGTGCTCGTGGGTGATATGCACTGTGACATGGGCTAAACCTCCACCTCTCATCACTCCGCCGTTTCTAAGGTACAGGTCATGGTCATGATAGTCGACCCTCTACAGTCCGGTGATGGTCACTCGAGGGGCACAACCCGCGTGTGCTACATTACAACTCACAACCAGCAACTTGCTCCCCCGACCAACTCAAATACAAATAATATGCACTAAGTTTATATAACTATCCAACTTGTTTATATTTCACACAGTAAGAAAAGAAAAACCATTTTGAATCATATATTTGTATTTGAGTAAGACATATTGGTAAAGCTCCTTTCAAATTTTAACAGAGATCTGTAAAAAGTATTAAAACGGGTTTGAACTCCAATAGTTAACATCCGTGAGTACTATTAACGATATACAGTATTCTCGTCAGTGTTGGTCGTTTTGTTGCTTCGGGTTTAACCATTGGATGCTTCAAACTCCAATCTGAAAAGTAACTGTCGATCTTTGGATTTTTTCTGTCTATCAAGAGCTTTAGTTCTAATTTGAAATCTAGGGGGTTTGCCACTGATGATTTACCATTCGATTCAATACATCAGTTAGTCTATCGATTTATATGAGTGCGATTTTAAAACACTGTCAATTGATTGATAAAAAGTATATCAGTAAGTTAGGTTCCAATCCTTAAATAGTACCTGAATAATTAAAATAAAGCATTTCTTGGAAAAAAATTTTTGATTTACTCACAACCTTTATAACACTGAATTGATAATGATCACAAACAAAGAATGCAAGGTCACTGCCAAACTGACCATAGACGACGCGGAAACATTTTTTTTAAGCCTGACTAACCACATGAGGAGCGGCACATCTCCCGACCTCTTAGCCTACCCCATGGCCACGCTACTGTTCGGCAATGGGAAACCCTCCGGAGTCTATTGGAATTAAATTACGTGTAACCACAGAAAAGCATATTTCAAAGTGATATTTTGCATTAGGTTAAGTTTTACAACCGTCGGGCTCTATCGTCAGTTTTAATTCGAGTTTCGAAAAAAAACTTTAGGCCCGTGTAAGAAAATTAAAAGCTTTTCCATAATGCTAGAAATTATTAATTACTTGGGTCAAAACAAGATTTTCATCTTGTTTACCTTGCTTACAAAGACGGTCAATGTGGTTGATGCTATTATCTGGAATAGTCAGCTATAGCTGACTTGTATATTGATAATTCGAATTCTGATACCAGCCGATTTAATCTCCCTAGGGAATAAAAAAATGACTTTATCCCCGCAACAGTTGTCTGTAAAAATATTGTTTATTAGCATAAATCTAAAGTAATTTGTTTGGCAATATTTTAAACCTGTTTGAAATTGAATGGTCAGAAAACCAAGAAATTTGGCACTACTATACGTATCAAATACTTGCAAATTTATAAATAATAAGTTATGGATAATTTAAGATACCACGAAATATTTATAAAGTTCCCTTAATGAATAAATGTAATCCCATATTGTTTTTATATATACTAGTAAACGTGTTGCTCGAAATCGAGCAATTTATTTGAATACAATACAAATGTTACTTTTATCTAAATCATTGACGTCCGACCAATTCAATATTGTGAATATCTGCAATCACCAAAACTACACGTATTTACAGCTGATTATTAACAGATGTTTAAAATGCTATTTAATCCCAATGTTATTTAAATGGGAAATTTTTAGACTTCTATGGCGGATAACGCTTTAATTTTCCGTCAGATTCTCATCAGTTTTTGGCGGAAACAACTACAGACCAAGCCCTATCCAACGACACCAAAAACTTGAAAATCGGTTGAAAATTGTAGGAGGAGTTCTCAAGACAAAAAAAACCTTAGCGTATTAAATAAGTATAGATTCTGAATATTTAATATGATTTAATTCTCATCCATTTTTGTTTTATCATTTGTATACTTAAAAATAGCATACGCATATGTAATTTTACTTTTGAAACATACATTTGTTTGCTAGAAGAAACGAATAATTTGCAATCATTCAAATTTATTAATAACTGTATGGAGACGTCAATACGTATCTTGAAGCTCACTTACCTTTCTTGCACCTTGGCTAATGTTTATATGCAGATGATAAATTTTATTATTATTATTTCGGCAATATTATTATTTCGGCTTGAATTTAGATTGTACAGGTCTATTGTTTAGAATACACTTATTAATTAATTCATTTAAATATTCTTTTTTTAGAAATATTTTTAATTTTTGTTTCCGTTGCTAATTTAATATTGTGGCATGACCAAAAATTTAAAAACATTTGTTTATCTAAAAAGAAAAAAACTCAAAATAAAACTATTTGCAAATATTTTTTAAACTTATAAACTATGTCAGCACAATTTAAGAAGTAAACCTTATAGAAGTATTTTGTATGAGCAATTAAATTATAAAAATTATGAGTTATAAATAAAATCATGAAAATGTTCATACCAGTTGAAACAAAGCTGTCTAAAATAGGTAGAACTAGGCATACATTAATATTATTAGGTTTAAATTGTAAATAATTTTCATAAATACTCAAAGAATGAACGAAAAGAATAAATATAGCTATTACTGTTAGTTAAAATGATTACTAAGAAAATTATGGAACAAACACTTAAACAGACTAATAAGCAAAGATTTCATTTATGAAAATAATACAGCTAATAAGCCTAAATACGATGATAAACACAATTAATTTGAAAATAAAGACATATTTAACCAGACAATAATGCACTTTTAGCATGACACTTAAAAATCGAGAATAATGTTAAAATTGTCCATCCCATAATGCAAAATGGATTCTTTTACAAGATCATCTCTAACTCTAAGTATTGACTAGAGGTAAAAACTGAAACTAAGGCATTGAAACACGTCAGCTATAACACTTCGAAGGGTAAAAATAAAAGTTAAGGCAGTTAACATTTTTGGGGATGAAAATTCAACTTGGTGAAGGGCAACGATCTGTGACAGTGGTAGAGACTTCTTTGATTCCAACAGTGTCACAAAACAACGGTAAATTAGGAGCTTGGTAGTTTAGTGGCCGGTAAAGTGTAGTTTATGACATGAGTTTAGACAACTGTGAAAGCCTGGGATTGTGCTCCATTACAATCAGGGCTGTAAGAAATAAAAATATGCTCATTTTATATTTAGGCCATATTTGTTAATTTCTGTTAAAATGCTAAACAGAGCAAGACTCACAAACAATGCCAATGATCAAATGAAAGCTTTTTTCCTTTAAATTTCTTCTTTTCATGTTGATTAGGAGCAATTGAATTAGAACCATATGTAATCACCCTAGGTTATTTAATTAATTTCAAATTATTCATAACTAATGGCGGAATTTTTAAAAATTAAGTAATTTAACCCAAGTAGTTTGCAATTTTAACGTAAATTTTTATATGATACATGTACTTTTATTGCAAATAGATTTAAGATACATAGTACATGTAATTCGAACTTTAAAAAGTCACCGTTTATTTGTTTAGAAAATCACATAAAAAGCCCAAATCTTTTATTGCTTACACAACAGTCATTAGCAACGTTTCTAAATACAACGATTTTTTTCTTTTACAATAATAAATCATAGTACAATAATTTTTTTCAGTTATAAATTTTGTCAAATGTAATCGATTAGTAATAAAGGGTCCTGTTGCATCTGCAGGACGGTACGCCTGCGCCGCTAGGATCGAGACCACATTTGATGTAAAACAGCCAATTACCTAATCGGGCTGTTGCTATTGAATGATTTACATACAGACTGTTTGTATAGCTTACACTCTTAACCCTCTATAACCCATAACGAACCTCTTTTAAATTTAATCATGTGTTTATTATAAAACCAAATTTTTAGGTCATACAATTTTCCAACAAAAACATTTCAATAAACAGTACGAAACCATTTTTCGTGTGTACTTTGAAAATCCCTCATTAAACTAACGATTTTTTGGAAAAATTGTAAATTTAGTATAAAGATGTTCAAAGATACCTGTCAGTAAACATAGGGCTTAATCTAAAATGACACACGTCTAGGGCCGCGAAAGTAAAGAGAAGAGTTCATTCGTTGAATTTGATTGTAAAATGATTGATGGTGGTAATGCAATTTTTTTTTTGAAAGGAAGTCAAATGCATTTAGGAATATAAAGAATGTCACTGTCCTCTGAGTAGTGCAGTATTCCATTTAAACGTTCGACGAACTATCTGCTAAAAAGCCTCATCTCTTGAGGCACTTCCCAGGAACTAACTGTTTAGCAAATTCTTCTGCTTGGGTCGTTTCATTACGCCGATACAGCTTCTTGTGTTATTCAAAGGATTATTATCTATCCAAATCACCATTTTTGTTTAAAAGAAGACAAATCTCCCGACGCAGTTTCAGGTGTCCTCTCTTGGAGCATGTTTTCAGGAGAAAATGTTGTTGTAAGAATCTTTGCTGAAAGTGCGGCTAGACAGACGTGTCTCCTGTCACGTGGAAAGGAAAAGTGCACCAGCCGTGTCAACAATGGAAGTAGTAGAGCCAGTTTGAACTGGTCTTCTTATCCATGAAAGATCAGAAATCCCGTGGCCTGGCAGGATCTGGTTCAGGAAGTAATCAGCCTCGCCGTGCGGATGTTCGATCCATGGTCGGATTTCAGAAATGTCTCCTCCATCGCCCTCTAGATCCTTCATTCCGCTGACTCTGCTGTGACGCTGCAACGGTCTAGGCTATCTTCAGGAGCACCTGTATCACAATTTTCTTCTAGCCTTATTTTATAAATCGCCCATCCCCCCATCGAAAGGAAGAATAAGTGCATGACTTTGGTTATTATGAGAATCTTTTGTTCGGGGACCGTGCGATAGGAAGTTAGCATCCTTAAGGCAATTCGCCAGACACAAGAAAGACACGAAATACAGTTTTGATAGCCACGTTCCCCCTATGGGTTATCTCAAGACATCAGGAGACTAAAGGATGAATTCAACGGAAGAAATCAAGAAAGATTATGCGGCTTACTAAGGATCTCACCAGATCAGAAACGGAACGGTGATTTAGTTATGGTAATATTAACTGGCCATTAAGTTTTAACTTTAGTAAAAAATGTTTGAAAAATTATATGGTGAATGTTGGTTGAAGATATCTCAAAGTTATTGCAGAGGGAAACAAATTATTAAGAATTTCTTACATTTAAGCACTACATGCGTTACGTTCTCCAATTTCCACAGCAAAGATAAAGGTTCAAACATAGATATCACAACAGCCATTAATTTTGGAGTAATGTCACCTTATCTGCTGTCAACAAACACAAATACCAATTCTTTACCAAGGCGTTAATTAAATTTACGTATCATAGTGATTACTATAAAATGGTAGTAGAACAACCAACTAACTCAAAATTTAGGCAAACAAAAATATTTTCATGAGTGAAATTATCTGTAAGAAGTGAATGACGCAAGTAAATGGCATACAAACAGTTTATCATACACTCTATGCAAAGTCTTTGTAAGTTCACGTTTCCATTTTTTTACATAGTGGCAATACACGCAATGAACCATCTATATGTAAATGAGTGAGAGACCACGGGAGGATTAAAGAATTAATTAGTGGTATTCACGGACTCGTCAATCGGAGCCTTGGTCAAGGTCAGCTATCACTAATTAACTAGCACCTAAGCCATTTCCAAGAAATGATGAGTTGTATTATAAATGCAATCACGTTTTGATCCCCATATTTATTAGCCTCTCATGGAATAAAACTAAAAATGGTATAACGCTGAGACTTAGTTCTAGGTGGTATAGTGCCAAGATCTGGTTGAAAAAAAGAAAAATTAACATACTATTTTTATTGAAATTTGTTTTATGTCATTTCCAGATCTCTGTCAGACAAGTCTTCTAAAATCCCTAATTGGAACACCCCTAAAAATGATGGGATGGCCAACTAGGAGTTAGAAGTAAATCTTACGTCGGCTAAAGGGTTTATATATCTCAAATTAAAAGCCTTAACTAGAAGAATTCAATGTCACAAACTCCACCTTAAAGGCTTTCTTAAAAGTTAAAAGTTTTTAAATGCAATAATACTATAAATACTTTACCATTTGAGGTCCGGTTTACGGCAAACTTTTTTTATAACCTTTGAAGATGCGGATAGCTTGGCATTTTTCTGCTCATCATACTACCCTTGAACCCCCTACAAAGTAGTCCAACAGAAGAGACTTGAATATATATTTTTTATTCCATAAACATGCTTTAAATAATTTTAAAGAACTTTACGAGGAGAGTATACATCCCCAAACCATACTCTAAAAGGTTAAATATGTCGGAAGTTAAAATTTTGCTAAAATCATTTTAGTGAAAATTTTGAACATCTGCAATTTTTATCTTGTTTTTGATATTGAGATGTGGTCTACGGCATTGCGTTCAACTGATTCAGACCTTTAATTTGATAAACAATAAATCAAATAAGTCCTTCTGGAATACATTTTAATTTGTTATGCTTCATATCAGACTTTGTTGCTACTCCTGAGGCATTCCCCCATTTTTGGGCTCGATCGCCATTGGGGATTTCAGGATACTTTTCGGAAGAAGATCAGGAGACACTTTAGGACCCATTTCAAAAGAAATTGGATGTCCAAAAACTATTTCAAATTAGTTAAAAATTATTACTACACTATTAAATTACTACGTTAACCTGCTCGATCCCGGTAAGGGTCGAGTTTAGATCTACTTGTCATTTGTCATTCGGTTGTGGCTAATAAATGATGCAATCTAACAACAGGTTGACGTAGATAGTAACAAGACCAGCGCTTGGTGTTTCAAAGACATCACATATAACACACGTCTCGTCCGTCGTTCATCCGTCTATAAAAACTAACTTTCTAAAGAAAAAAAAATTAAAGAAATAAAAAAAATAAAGATTTTTTTAGAAATAAAAACTTTATATCGTAAAGGAAATAAAAAAATTAATAAAAATAAAATTGGTTTTAATTATGTAAAAAATAGCATTTCTAATATTCAAAAAACTAATTTCATGAATCATAGAATACAAATATTACTTAGAAGGATTAATACAAAATTTACTTTAATCACCCAAAAGTATATAAAAATGTAATAACAGAAAGTTATCTCTAAACATAACTTTATTAAACATAAAATTTAATTGGAATGTAAAAAACGTTGTTTTAAAGCGCTATAAAACAGGCCTGCATTTTATGTTTCATTTTATACGAGAATATTATTCTGTAGTTCTGTTAAGTTATAGAGTGCATTTCTGGGCTTATCATTATATCACGTACACGTCAGAGTAGTAAGTTGATGTATTGAAGGATCAGTTTGATATCGATTCTTGGTTAAGCAGCTCTTTCCTTTCCTCATACACTGTTCTCTTTCAATCAAAAATAATGATGTAATGTATATGCAAACGCTTTTTTGATATGTAATATGATACATGCGTGTAGTTATGAAGTAATTTGTTTAAGAAAATAATATAATCATATTTAGATTTACAACTTTACTGACGTGTGCCTCGTTAGAATAAAGTTGCAGGGTAAGGTTAACATTAAATCATTTAATTATATTTTAAAAATTACATATGTGGCTTTAACAATAAAGTGTGTACAAATTAATGTAAACTAAAAAGTTAAACCTCTTAATTTATTTATCACTTATGGTAAATTCAATAAATATTTATGAGCAAAGGTTTCACGACTAGAGTTTATCTGACAAGAAAATAGAAGAGATAAGAAGAAGAAGTAATGTAGATCCGATGTAAGGTATTCTTTGTTCAAACCGTATTGCTGATGCAGCATTTCGTGTTCTATATGGTTGAGTGAATCGGACTTACCTCCTGAAATTGCCTTGGCAGGTGTGCGGATTTGTACACAGAATAAATTAGAAAAAAAACTATTCGATTAAGACGGATTTTGTTTTCAATAAATTGGAAATATTTGAATGCTACCATGAGCCATAATTTGTGTGCATATATTTTCTCTAATCTGTTTAACAAAATTCTCAAAAATAATATTTTGCAGTGGTCATCGTAAATTAGGTTTGCTATTTGTTTTAGATTTTAGTTAACACAACGGCCAAAACACCTTATATTATGCAATTTAACCATATACATATGTACAAAATCTTAATTATTTAATGAGGAAGACGAATGATGGGACAAAGGGGAGGAGGGGTCTTTAAGAATTTCAAATAAATGGACTTTTAAAAATCTACATAGTATTAGTGATACAAATACATCCAACGCCAATACAAATACATAAACAACGAAAACGTTCAAAAAAGAAGTAATTTTTCTACTCTAACTCAAAATTAATGCATGCCGAAATTCCACAGTAAACGCCAATTTCACAGGATTTGCCTGGGATGGGTGTTAGGCCTATTTGCTCATTCGCAATCCAAATGGATTAAAGTTTATGGTTATCTAAAGTTATTATTGTAACAAACTTTAATTAGTATTGAAAAATCCTACGAAACTAGATGAAAATTATTTATTGAATTATAGCATCAAAACATAACTTATTAAATTGTAAAAAAGAGAATAATATAGTAGTAATATTTAGTTTTAACTAAAACCGCTTTTACTTCGATATCGAGGTATTTTAAGTCAGCAAAACAGGTTCTCATTCCTATAAATCTCCAGATACATGCATGCCCGGGGGAGGTGCATTACAAAATATTCTGAAATAACATTGTCCACGAGACGTTATAACAGTATTCACGTGACATTCTCGTATCTCAGAGTCTTGTTTTCAGTGAATCGGGCATTATATTCCACAGTTACATTACGTTTTGTTATTGTAACAGGAAATGTTTGAGTATAAACATTATTTTATAAAGGGGAATTCATTAGCGTTTTACAGTCCTTACTATTTGGGAATTAAAACAATTATTTTACTAGGAGAAGTTATGACTATTCCCCTTGACCGTATGTTGTATGATTTTTCATTCCTACATTCACAGAAAAAACTGTTTTGTTGGCGCAACAAAATTTATTTTTTATTTTAAATTTATTTTGTTGCCGTCGTTTGGTTGAGGTAACCAAATAAATTGGTCAAACCAACACAACCAATGGTTTGGATCAACAAAAGGGATTTGGTTATAAAATTTGGTATTCCCAACAAAAAATGTTTTGTTGTGGCAACAAAACTTATTTTGTTGCCCTCGTTTTGTTGAGGGAACCAAATAAATTGGTCAAACCAACAAAACTAATGGTTTGGATCAACAAAATGGGTTTGGTTATAAAATTTGGTATTCCCAACCAAATATTTTGTTTACCCACATTGCACTGAATATTTATTTCACGTCAAATAAACGTTCAACGTGAATCAGTAAGTTATTTCACATTTGGGCTAACTTTTTGAGTTTTAACCAAGCTCTGAACGGAGGCCGAGTAAAAAATGGCTAAGTAGTAAATTAGAACCGCCATTTTCACAGCTCCCGTGGCTCAGGTGGTTAGAGCGTCAGGTCATTGAATATGAGGTTGAGGGATCGAATCCCGTCACAGATATATACTTTTTGATTTACTTTTTTTATTTATTTACTTTTTTTTAATCTGTTGGTTGGCATAAATGCATTAATTCATGAATTTTTATGTAAAAATAATACTTTTCAATAACTCAGGCCAACAAAATGGTTTTGTTAATTCGACAAAATGTATCAGGATTTTGTTGAAATAACAATATAACTTTTTGTTGCAATTACAAAATATTTTTGTTGCTTTAACCAAAAAATTTTAACAAAATTATTTTGTTAGTCCAACAAAAAATATAGTTGTCCCTATTTCAACCAAATTTTTTTGTTGGGACAACATTTTTTTTGTTACCCCAACAAAACAGTTTTTTCAGTGTTGAAACATCGCAACCAGCTTACTGTGATAAGTGGTGCAATTTTTACCACTGTTTATAATTGGGAGAAAAAAATACTTATAATCCCAATATATTGAAAAGGGGGGATTATAAGGAATTTCCATATTTCAAAGAACTTTGAAATTTTTATAAATTCAATAATTAATTTGTGACTGTTGTGAATTTGGTAGCCTACTTTATCCTACAATAGCCGTTTTGCTCTTGAATGTTTAATAATTTAGAAAACTCTTCTAAATTCATCATGGAAAAATCTGTTTTCTTTACATCTCCGTCATTTTGCAGTAAAATGCTATGCATTGATAAGATTGGTTTGATTGCTTCTAGCCTATTCAGCGTAAGTCTTTTTGTTTTATGTGGTTTAATAGCAACAACAGCTCTAATTTGCAATTAAATAAACATTATTTTTTATGTAAATCTCATGCACATTAAACAAACTTTGAGGGCTACCGTTACCATTCAAAGTAAAAATATCTAAAATCAAAAATTTTATTGAAAAATTACGAAAGAAAACTATTTTTTTTTTTATACTCCGAACTCTAAGATTGGTGCAGATTTTGTTTTCATCGTCATACTGAGCAAGCTTGTTTGTCCTGACAAGAAAATGGGCTGGGATATGTGTCTCCCAACAATGTAACGTCTAGACGTGTAATGTCTATAACGTCTAGAAGGGTAGTGCATGTCACGTCTGCTAATACTGTACACTCCCCGCGGCAACTGTACGGTACTTAGTGGCAGTCCTACTGGTATACTAGGACGAGAGCTTGCAATGTGATGACTCCGTGGGCAAAGAAAGGATGAAAATATTTGTATTGCAAATCACTACGTAATATGCAGTATTTGATAATTCTGTAAAGTGATTTTTATACGTTGAAAATTATGATGACAGTAGTTGAGCTCGTGTTAAAAATAATGGTAATAAATCAACAATTTAAATAACATTAATTGAAAGTTATCTTTATTTAATATCATATATTGATTTTATTTAAATATTAAACGTTTTGTTAACCTTAGCATTTTCTATGTATTTATTTCGTGTACGGATTCTAAATCTTCCAAGGTAATAATTTTGTTTAGTTTTTTCTAATGATAATTTGTATAAAAATTGCATGATTCAGAGATCTAAACATGTTCAATGTGTTTGTTTTGTGTATGGGTTTGAAATGTTACAAAGCCAATATTCAGTCTACTATTACTAATAATAATTAGTTTGTAGGCCTCCATGACACCATTTGGTGATCGAAACATGTTCAATGCGTTTGTTTAGCGGATAGTTTTAAAATGTTACAAAAAAACTTTGTTTAACTGAATTTCTTAACGAATGAAAATGACTACTGGATTACGAGATTTTATAAGCTAAAAAAATTTAATATGCTTGACAAGGGCGAAAATATGATGTAAAATATACAACTAGCTTAATTAAGATTGAAATTTGGCTCAGCAGATTCCAATTGAGTTAATTTGTAAGGCAGATTGTCGATTGAATATCAATAGAAGATGCAAACGAAGATCTTGACCTCACTGAATACCTTTGTCTTTATTAAATACGAACCTTACTAGCCGTAGTAATTAACACTACTGTTATACAAATGTTTATCGAGATGATGCTCTTTCAATAATACGAATATTATGGCAATATTAATGGAAAACAGTTTTTTTACTCATTACAAAGTAGCGGCCAGAGGAGAATGGTAGTGGAAAAGTTCATTGTCTTTTTAAACACCCACAAACGTCAGCTAATTAATAGTCACACCAGGCTAAACCTACAAATACAGAGTTTTAATAGAGTTCTTTAATGCAATGAAGCAATAATTTATTGTTTTCGCCCCAGTATCTAAAAAACTTTATTTCCGTCTACAATATGTGTCATCAAGTGAAATTCAACTAATAAAGACAATTTGTAAAGATTATATTTTTATTTTATAAAAAAGTACCTGAAAAATAAAAAATTATCATTAAAAAATTATTATTAATGGCTGATTTATGAAGTCCAGGTTCTGTAATTCTTCCACACTATGGTTTTAATTTTTGAAACACAAAGAATGTAACTTTGCTATATTCTAGGTATTTCTTCCACCTGAATACGGAATCAGATTTCAAATCCCGAAACGTCGTGAATTTTGTTTAGTGATGGAAAGTGTCCGCAACAATTTACTAAACAATAACACAAAGAATGTAATTTTATCAATTGTTTATATTAAATTACACAATTAATTATTACGTTCTTAAATTAAATTATTACGTTCTTAAATTTACTGCTACACCAAATATAAAAAAATTGAATATCATGGTTGATTTTTTTTATAGAAATACTGTTTCATTTAATTTAATTTTATACATTGTTAAACAACCACAGTTATTACATGTTACACACATATACACAACGAACATTCAATATGGATAGGATCAGTATTTATTTAAGGTTTCCAATATGATAGTTTTAATCCCAGTTTTTCGGTAATTTTAGTAATTTTTCAATTTCATGTTATGTTCTTTCTGTCAGTCTTCATTCAAGAAACAGCTGGTAGCGGTGGCACGACGAGCTTTCTCCGATTTGGTGGGGAGAGCAGTGCTACCACTCTAAAACTTAAAAAATTTTGCATTGATGCTGGGCGGGTGTTTTAAGAGACACATGTAATTTGCATTTTGCCATTTTGTTATGTAGTATTGAGAGGCCAGCCTTTTGCCACACCACATTAGTTTTAAGAAAATTTGTATTAAATTGTTGTTAAATTTTTGTTAGATTTGGACCTCGATGATAAGTAGTTAACTTATCGAGGCCAATATTTGTAATGTCTTGAATTTATAAATAAATCAAATAAAATACTGTTAATATTTACAAAAAATATAAAATAATAATCATGCTTATTAAAATTTACCTTTTTAAATTTAGGCCTACTGTGAAAAGTGGAATTTTTTAGATTCTATATTTAAAGTAATGTGATGATACTCTTATCCATTACATTATTTACGTTATAGCGTTCTTTCATCTCTCAAACAGTACAAATTCAGTCCATCTTAGGTCTGATAATTTAGTTTTGAATTGAATGTAATGGCCCATTTGTTAAATGGACTAATCAACATTATAAAATAGGAGTTTACTAGAGATATCCTATAAATTTGACCTATTATAATTACTTATAAATTTTAATAATATACAGTAACTTAATGTATAAATTTTATTTCCAATTTGAAATCGACCATAGGTTTTGGTTGAAAGTACGTGTTGTCCTTTGTCCTTAACGTAGGAAACGGCAGAAAGCCAGCAATTTGAAATGCCGTGACGAGGAGCGATGAAGAATATTGGAAGCAGCAAATGTAGCAAATGGTTGACAATTCCACCGCATTTTCTACTTTGTTGCAGGTCACATATATCATATTTGAACAGTTTTATGGGTTAAAATATAAATTTTAGTTATATTTTTTATAATTTAAGGTTTTTTAACTCATTATTTTACATGTGTTTTTGCTTCACTCTTTAAACATAGTATGAAATATTAGTTGCTATAGTACGTTTTTTTAAAAACCTGATCCTTATAGGGAGAGATGGTGATGGGGGTTTGTTTATGCTTGCTAATATCCCATTGGCTGGAGCCCATTGTTTTTTGTTAGTTTTTTGTTTTTTTTTTTTGTTTTATTTCACTGTTGCATACCAGCTGATAATTTTACTTAAAACATTTTGTGTATCAGTTTTACAATATTATTGGTAGCAGTTGTTATTTAATCAGTTTACTTTAGAACTGTTACTTTTTAACAAAGAATAGGTTTAGCTTAAACATATAACAGCTAACTAGGAGTTACTGAAAGACATAACTGATTTAAAACGTTATTTGGGTAAATCTGACATTTGAACATGTTTGACAAGACTTTAAATTTTTGTTTACAGTTTATATCCCTCCCCAACCGCAATATTCTCGTGATCAGGTTTAGGAAAACGAACTATAGAGTGTTTAATAATGTAACTAGGTCATTAATATGAATTGTGTTTACTGTAACTTTTATTTATCTACAACCGTTGTGTTAACATATAATGAAATTAACATCATTAAGCTTTTCATTATGAAACCAATTTAAAACCCAGTGCATAAGGAGAAATCGAACGTACAAAATTCATATAAAAATACAAATTTTAGACCAATGATTTATCAGCATTTGATGAAAGCCATGTCAAAATAGAAATTATGCGATTCAAACATCTGCTGGTTGTTCCATTACGATTGACGTTTTAATTTCTTCATGTGTCTAACCTTAAGAGATGATCTATGAGTGACAATGAGGACAAGGTCAAGCGACCACTTATAACCTATACATTTTCGATGCTAATCATTTGAAAAATTTAAGTTGGTATAATTGCATAGAGTAATTATGAAGGATAAAGTAGTGTATGCAACGATTTTGTTCTTTTTAAGCCATCGTGAGGTATTTATAGCTTTAGCTTACCTCGTTTTCTACCTTATACTTTACTTGTGGCTTGAGTCATCTTCACCCCTGGGCCAGTAGCCCATTGTTGCGCAGTCGGCAATGTTAATCATACGGCTTTTATGCTAAACATGGTCTGGTATTCCCCTGTTTCGGACGCCGTTTTTCAACCGATTTTCTTGAAATTTGGTAAGCGTAGTTGAATAGTTATATTAGGTTTCTCATACCTCGGAATTTTGAAAATTTAACAAATATTACTCTCGGTGAAGTCGCAAAGTAACTCGATTTTCTTTAGTTAGTATTTCAAAATTTAGTAAAATTTTCAAAATTTCGAGGTATGAGAACCTAATATAAGTATTCAACTAAACACTTACCAACTTTCAAGAAAATCGGTTGAAAAAACGGCGTCCGAAACAGGGGAATACAAAACCATGTTTTAGCATAAAAGCCGTATGATTAACATTGCCGATTGCGCAACAATGGGCTACTGGCCCAGGGGTGAAGATGACTCTTAAAGGCCATAATATAATCATTGCATACTAGACGTTTATTATTCAATTATATCGGAAAACCTTAAAGTAGCGGGATGGGTCGGTTTACAAAGTGAATCATCCTGAACTCCTGACAGCCCATATTGAGTGAGGTTGAATGAAGAAGCCGGAATGTTTTACAATGATATTCATTCACGAAGTCTTGAAATGAAAATTCCAAACTTGTATTTTGAAGTAAAATGTATGTATGTTCAAATTAACAGCTGAAAGTATACGAACTTTGATCTGTAATAGTTGTTAGCCTGATGTAAGGGCATGAAGTATGACATTCATTTTGAACATTCAGTTGTTCAGGTAATGTGAAGTATTCACATTACTTGGAAAACAAAGAAAAAAACATTAAATTATTGAATTGAAGTAATGACAAGCTCGTTAAGAACTATAAAGCTGAGGTGGAACAGGAACGTTTGTCTTTGGGATATCAACATTGTGCTAAATGGCAGGTGAAACAGTCCTCAAGTGGTCTGCAGATGACGTGTCATTACTCGCTTTAAGGGTGTTGAGGTTTGGGAGGGGTGGAGAATGGTGAAGGAGGACGCGTGTGCCTAGCGCTTATAACATTCCATCATGTATAGAGTCTTCGCTATGTTTAGATTTTTTAATAACGTTTTAGTTGTTATAATGTTTCACGAAACGACCTCTATTGACATAGAATGTCCCCTCTTATTTTTCTAAACACAATTAGATAAGAGGAAACGTATATTTTTTTGATTGTGACTTTGTAGTTTCATTCATCGACAGTAAAAGATTCGAGTGTAAGCTTAGGGTTTGGTTAGAAAAGTACAATATCACAAATCGGATCTCAAATGACCTCAAATCTGAACTGGATGTGGCTACTAATCAATTTGTATATTGCAGTAATAATAATAATAATAAATAATAAATCATGTCTTTATTTCAAGCGATTTTCAGCATCATGCTGCTTTACAAAATAACTCAAGTCAAATTCATAATACTGGAGATGTTAGAAAATTTAACCACTTGCTATAGAGGGACTTGAAGTTTGTTTGTTGAATAATATTTCAAATCAAAATTGGTATGAAAGGCAAGTAAACCGTTGATTTGAAAATGATGTGACATTTTTGTCTTCAAAGAAATGAGAATAAGAAGTTAAAACCGACAAATTACTGAAATAATAATTCGATTAATTCGTATATCTATATTTAATTTAATTCAGACTTTAAAATACAACAATTTGAAAAGCTCTACTTATTAGAATTTTGATGGATCGTAATTTAAATTCAAAGCCAAATAATAAGTCATACCATACCATTAATCAGTTACAAAGTCCTTAGTTCTATGTTTTCAAGATATTGATGTTAAACCCATCTCATTATACTTGACTTTACTCATTCACAGGTGGATAACTTTACCTAGACATTATTTTTTTAAGTTACCATATATTTTTAGTTTTTATCCCGAGGCTCAAGTATGGGACTATCCACGCTTTTATTAAAAGACCAAATAATCCCTACGAAAAGTGTTTATATAAAAATAGGTTTGCTTCTTATTGATTATTAGTATACAGATACTAGAATAGGCTAAGATAATTTATATCTGAGTTCTCCATTCTTGTATTTAACGTACTCGTATTTCCCTTTACAGGGCGACAATCAATTATTGGCAATTCAATAAAAGGAGCAAGGTATCCGACTCTGACCAATCGACGATAATGTCCTGTGTCCTACATTACATCAGGACATCAACTTTGTACGATATAGTATATTTCGTCACTAGTCCGGAAAGTGGTCGTTATCGGTGCAAGTTCGAGTTTCAAGTACGAGGCGAATCCGAGTACTTGAATTCGATCGAGCGCCGATATACCACTTTCGGACGAGTTACGAACAGTACTTTTCATCATACCACCTTTAATAAATTTTCAGTTTGGATAAAAATTATTAAATATTAACCTATATACCCCCTCTTACGTTGTTATTAGTTTATCTTGTATTTGAACTATTTACAGCTGTTATTAAAAATAAAAATAAATTAACTTGTTTAGTGTCCCGAAAACCACTGTTTCGCGGTCTAGTCCCGAAAACTTTGTTTACCAACACGTTTATCCAACCCACCGGGAATCAACTAGTTTCGATCACAGCTGACCGTTCCGAAAACAACGTTTATCGCAATGGTATGATGAAAAAACTAGTTTCAGTTTTGCATGGGTTACTCGTTAGCTATGGGTTAAAAATCTTCGTTTGCATTTGTAAATACAGTCTTGGTTCTTTAAAGTTTAATGTCTTAAAACAGAAGATTTTTTTCCTTTAGGCATTTTCCATTAGCAAAATCTATAAAATATATTCGTTAATTACGAAAAAGAGACTAAACTATCATTATTAATTTAAGTAATACTCATTTCTATAAAAGAGCGTGCAGTTATTTTCCAAGGCACGGAAGAGACTATATCAGTGTCTCGGTATCTTTATTTTAGGACGTTATCAAAAGCTTGCAGAGTGTTGAATCAGCTCATATTTAACCAAGTCGTTCACGGGGGTCCCAAACTACCGTTTTATGGGCCACATCCACCTGTGTCATCAGTGTGTCTTGCTCAGCGAAACGTTATGGGTTCAAAATTTGTATAACGATAGAAAAATGACGATTTCATTACAAAATCGTAACCCCTCATGAGGGCCATTAAATTTACATACTAATTAATTCTCAATTTAAGTTATCTTCAAGTGTTATTCATGCTAATTCTATTCTCTAATACAAGTGAAGTTTATTTTGTATGTATGTATTTGTGCATCCGTGTCCTATGTACGCATGCACACTGACCTTGAAAATAGTTCTAACAATTTTCACCAATCTTTGCAAATAATAGGAAGAACTACATTTCGTTATAATCTACAATTTAAAACTAAAAAAAATTCATTGGTCTTTTGAAGTTTACATTAAAGCAAAGAAAAGGTAGATACAGCTGACTCAATTGTTGAAGTACAAACTACGCCTTTAAATATTTATGTGGTTTTGCATTGTAGCCACATCTGAACCATTGAATAATACTAAAGTAAAAATAAATTATTAGTTTTTAATAGTATTTTATACTAATGACTGTATAAGTTAATAAGATTTTGATTGCTTAATTAAAAATATAAAAAATGTATTTGTTGAAATACAATTTATTACAACAAAAGAATGTTTAAAAATATTGAAATCAGGTAATAGCTAAAAAAGTCAACCCGATGTGCTACTGTTTCAACCAGTGGTTTAGCAGATTACAACCTTGTCCCAGCTTGTAATTAGAGTGCAGCACCTTTAGACGTATATTAAAATATTTGGACGAGCTCGTTTGAAAAGAAATAAACTTTTTTGGAACCGTAGTGTAACCCTATGTGAATCTATGAACGAATTATTACTGCAAGAGAATTTTTCACCGGTTTTTACCGATCAAATTGCTCACCCCCCAGGTACTCCTTACTCTAAAACAAGTTAAGTACTGTATTCACACACGAGTATCTTAAAACAGCTCTAACGATTTTCTTCAAACTTAGCAAACAACTTAGTACACGGATAAAAATACTATTTGTATATGTTTCTATCCTACGAAATCATTTAATCATTAACTTAAATTTAAATTATAATAATTTTACCACTGGTCTTATAGAGTTATGGGTCTACAACGAATTAACCAGAGTGCAGCACCCGTAGGGACACATTAAATGGCGCCTGAGCTAAGCGAACGAGCTCGTCGTGAAGGCGGATTAATAGGAGCGAAAGAGCTCGTCTTGAATAAAAACAAGGCTTTGGTGGTTTAAATTTTAATGCACTTCTATGACTGATATTAATACTACGAAAAAGTATAAACGTTTATGCCAACGATCTAACGAAAAAGAACTAACGAAATAATAATGTTCTTTATCATTAATTTCTTTATTGGTAATGATAGTTAATCATTACTATAATGGTAATATAACACGATCTGAATTGGAATTGGCTATAAACTTTATGAAAACATGGTAATTTTATCGTATTTATGCTCGTAACATTCTTTTCGGAATGATCTTTGTTGAATTTTACCATAGTTTCACTATAGTAAGTATGCTATGTAAGTAAACTGTTCTAAGATTAAAATCTAATGCTACACTTAAACATTCTTGAAGAAATTTTCAATCCCACCTTTTGTGTACGCTGAACTAGATCAAATTTCTTAAAAAAAAATGTAATTCACTCGATCATGTAACATTATCATAACTCTTCATTTAGTTTATGGGTTTACTTTCGATCAATTACACCAATTGTTCCCTAAGTGTGAAAAAAATTAGAACAAAATATGATTTCGCATAATTAAACAGCAATGTACGATAAGAAATGGAATATGTGAAAATATTTCGTGGTGAATAGATAAGAATTGAAAAGATATACATCAAATCACGGTTTAACTTAGAAATTAAACAAAAATATTTGTTTATAAAGGAAAATAAACTATATATTAACTATTTAGTACACCACTGAGCGGCATGTCAAAGTAGTCATTCCATTGTTGAAGAGCTTGGTCGATAAGAAGACCATCTAATGTGGCAAATGTCTGGAGTAATGGCTGTCCAAATGGCGCTAGAATCCCACCAAATCACTCGCCATTCATAACACATTATTTTTTCATATTCAAATAGCCTCGAGCGTATCACAATACTCTGTGGATGAAATCATTGAGAGTAGGATCACTTGGTATTCAATGCTAGGTGTCGTTGTTATGATGGGTATTCGAACAGCAAAGCGTATTTTATTTATAGTTTTCTTATTGGATTTGTTGGTAGGACTTTGTGTACTATTTCAAAAGATTGTAGATATTTTATTATTTGTTGGATTGCAAAAATGATTTCGTCTTAATTTTGTCACAGAATGGACAAAATTAATTTTTATAGCATGTATTTGAATAGCAATGAAAAAGTGCCAGGGTCAAGCGGGAATTTTTAACGACTACACATCAACTTCATTTATGATGTTGGTGACACCACTCTTTCATCATTCATTAGCTTCAGAAACTGAAAAACAAAAAAGCGAATTCGAGATACTAGTAAAGAAAAGTAACTTATTATAAACATAAATTTATGTATACAATTTCAAGTTTTAGACATGAAGCAAATAGGGCTTGATAAAAATCAATCAAATTGTTTCTATATAGTATTCATAGATAAGAGATTCTGTTTTTCCATATTTTGTTTGTTTCGATGTAGTAGTTACAACAGTACTTTGGATATAAATATTCTCCAAACAGTTGTAGAGAAGATTTGTTATATACCGAATATAAGAAAAAATAAAATTATGTCTTGCTACTAATTTAAACGTGTTTTGCACCTGTTAAAATGTTTAATTTCTTTAATACTGTAGCTATTCTTTTTTTATAAAACTTTAAAATTTATCGGCAATTGCAATTAAACCATTATTTTATGTGATTTGTTTACGGGGTTGAATTTTATAAACTTTTCAAGCACAGCTTTTTCTAAATATTTTCTATTTAAAATAAAATTGACGATTGGAATTTATTCGTTGGCATTTTTGTAGCGTAACACACAGCCATGGTCTTACTAAACCATAACTTTGTATGATATTTTACACCCAGATTATTCCGCCCACGTTCTTTGCTGGGGGAGGGAGGGAGGTCTTAGAGGTTGAATAGGTCTGAAGTGCCTTCATTTGTTTGAGGAAACGTTCCTATACTGTGGCATCTCTAAAAAGTTCGCTTTTATTAGAATAGAAAAGACATATGTATTTCCTGTCTGATTGCGACAAATATTTTTGTTTCCATCAAAAAATAAAGAAATAAATTTTTTCAAGAGAATAGGCAAGAGAGCCAGTTTATTTTCGTTCTTTTAATTATAACTATTTTAGTTTATTTAGTTTTAAATATACAAGAAGTACTTTATGAAATAATATTCCAACCAAAATTGTTGCATGCTTGGTACACGAAATGTTATTAAAGGTCAAAAGTCCAAACTTTTCATTTTTGAAGTAGTAATAATTCATCAACTCTAGCAGTGATTTAGCTACAAGTTTCGCAGCTGTTTAAGTGTTACTAAACAAGAGTTCGGTTTACTGCTTTGACCTTTGTCATGCCCCAGAGTCAATTAGAGACTAATACATGTCGACCTACTTCTGCAGTTCAATCTAATTACAATATAAATCCATAGGTAATGAATGATCTATTATGTGAAAAAGCTAATGCTCATTGTATGAGTTAAGTGACAGAATCTTTTTACTTAGTAAGTATAATTTAAGCCAAGATTATCATCCAATTAATATAGTTTGTCTAAAAACAAAAACCTAAATTAAACAATTACCCTACATAGTTAAAGCAAAGCATTTTATAATTGAAGTTTAACTGTATTATGTAGATTATATATTTTTAATAACTTGTCAGAGAAATACTTCAACCTACGAAGTAATTCTTAATTTAATACATTACATGATAGATAAGTGGGGTAGTATGTACACCCCAGAACAGAATCATACACTACAAGTAAATATAGGATTGTTAAACCAACAATGAGTATGGTATGAAGTTTCACTTGATGAAAATTTAATGTAATGTGTAATATATTTTTTAACTTTCTAAAAAAATTATTAAAGTAGATCAAACGCTGGTTAAGGCTCCGGTTTACCCCTGGCGCACCACACAAATGCGAGGTTTTTTTTAGAGTGGTGTTATCTTCTGCTAAATGCAGCCTAGAGTTATAAATAAGGTGTAATATTAAAGAAGAATATCGTTACTAATTTTCCTCTGTCACATTTTTGTAATTATTTCATCAAAACTAATACTTGTTGCTTCGCCCCCGTAGCCTTTGGTTTATTTCTAGAGGGCGCTTTAAAATGGTGACCAATTTACATTGAAAGATTTTAAAATGTGAATTGTAACTTAACAAATGGTTGCCTTTAGATTAATTTTTAAGTTATATTGTAAACAAAAAAAGATTGTCTGTCATATTCAACATAAATATTATGTCAAAAGTCACAATTCCTTCTAATTGTACTGCAGGAGAGTTTCTCACAAACGGCAAGGAATGCATTACAAAATGCGCAATATGCGCAAGGTTCCCCTAGTTAGTGACTAAATTGCTTCTTCTGGTGAAGAATGGTGGAGGTCCCTTTCCTGCTTAAACAAGTCGATTCAAAGTTTCCTTTTACTATAAAGATGAAGTAGGAGTTCCCAACAAACAATCGTGTTTTTGTTAGTGAAAAAAAACTTGTCACCATGCACGATTAGTGATGAGCTAACACGTTATTTGTCGTTAACTGTTACAACCTCTACCGTTACTTTTTAACATGTCGTCTCAAGTGTTACAATGTAACAGTTAACAACATCGTTCTTGAAGAACGTTTATCGTAAGTCGTTACCAATAAGGGTTCTGGCTTACTGTTCCTTTACAGCTGTAAATGCTAACCGTTCGTTACTGAGGAAAGGTTTATAAAAATGTTATGTTGATGGTTGGCAGTAGTGTCAAATTGTTGGTGCTGGCTCAGTTCAAGGTCACCTGAGGGATGACGTCATCGAGGTCAATGACCTCACCGATGACGTCATCGATGACGTCATCGATTGCGTCATCGATGACGTCATCACCAATGACGTCATTTCTATGACGTCACACCCATGACGTCACAGAAATGACGTGCTGATGACGTCATCACCCCTTACGTCATCAAAATGACGTCACCGACGCCACTGAGGTCAAGGTCACGCCGAAACTTAAAATTTTTTGGCACTTTTGCCGTTTCTCGCACTACGCTCCGAGTTTCAGTCAGAGTCCCCGTGACCTTGACCACTTGGAGCGAATTTTCGACGAGAAACGGCAAAAGTGCCAAGTTAAACTCGAGTTTCTGACATGACCCTGCCTAAATGGGCAATCGGTTATCCCTCAGGTGACCTTGAACCAGCACAACACCAACAATTTCATGTTACTGCGACCTTGAAAACTTAACAACGGAGCGCCGACACCGATGCGCACCCCACGACAGCCACCGAGTGACTGACTGTCAGGCTCTGTGTATGCTAGGTATATCGGCTTGAGAGACTAAGACTCTAAACTGTCAGGAATGGGAGTAACTAACTGAATTTTGCAAGGAAAAGTCATTTCATCCAATATTTTAAACAAATCCTCATCAGTAAAACTGACATTAGTCTGTTTTGTATAAAACTTAGGGTGTCCGCGCAACAGTTTGCGCCACTTAGCTAAAGTTGAAACTCTCTTAACTTTGAGTGGTGGACAGTGAGCAACTAATAAAGTCTTAACACGGCTAAGTTTCTTACCTAAAGTGTCCTGCGACATGGCTTCACCTCACAAAAGTCCGCACAATACTGAGAGACTGCTTGTAGCGCATGAGTCAAGGGAAAAGAGGTGGGGGAAACAGCAGGAGTGGGGGAAGGTCACAGTGGCGGGGGAAGGTGAGGTGGTACGCTGGAGTATCGCATCACTTCACCATGAGCTGTCCTACAGTCAACACACTGTTCTCTTGGCCCGAGTTGGCACTAGAAGAAACATTTCTGTACAGCTTAGGCTGTGAGAGCCGAGGAAGCAAAGTCAAAGTGGAAATTGTGTTAAACTCCAAGATGAAGAGTCTCATAAATAAACTAATTGTATCCTTGCAATCTCCTATAACTTTAGAGAAATACGACTTTATTAAGCGACACCTTATACTTTGGCAAAACGAAGCAGAAATGGAAAAGATTACAGTAAAATTAATTTAACTTAAAACTTGGACTGGACACTCATGGCGATACCACGTGGCGTGCAAACGCCACCCTAAACATTACAAGTTAGGTTATTGAGCACCTCTGGTACGATAACCGATGTGCTAGAGTTAAAGTGTGATGACCTTGAGTCAAAACACTGAAATACTACAAGTCGATATCGTCCCAGAGTTAAAGTGTAGTGACCTACATTCAGAACTTGTAAATTTACTTACATATAGAGAGCTAGAGAACAGCGAGACGCACCGCATGGAAGCCGGAGACATACTGGTGAAGCGGTGTTGTGCAGCCTAGGGACCCAGTTGTGGTGGGGGTATAGCCAACACTTAGAGTACAAGTGTTGTGGGTGACCTTGACCCACTTAACTTACCTGACCCCCCCCCCGACAAAAAGTGCGAACCCCCCCCCCCCCCCGACAAAAAGTGCGAACCCCCCCCCCCGACAAAAAGTGCGAACCCCCCCCCCCCGACAAAAAGTGCGAACCCCCCCCCACCCCCACCCCCACC
The DNA here is from genome assembly GCA_030545055.2 of Neoaliturus tenellus. Lineage (NCBI taxonomy): Eukaryota > Metazoa > Arthropoda > Insecta > Hemiptera > Cicadellidae > Neoaliturus > Neoaliturus tenellus. The sequence continues at coordinate 6,721,024 of CM061532.1, read as the reverse complement.
CCCACCCCCACCCCCACCCCCACCCCCACCCCCACCCCCACCCCCTCCCCCACCCCTGATATCCTGGGCGTGGCAGCCCCGGTGGGGATATAAGGGGGCCCAGCCAGAGCTGGCTCGCAGTCCGCTCCCGCGCGTTGAACGTGAACGATCGGGACGGACCGCCATAGGCATCACTAAACATTGAATGGCGCCTTCAGTGTTTAGCGAAGTCTACTCTAACTTTAAGACTTGTATTAGTTGTAAGATATTGCGCTTGCGTTTGGGTATTGCGAATTGTTTTATATGAGAGTGTTTTACTTGTACCTTATGTCTCCTGTGTGTCTTTTATTCTTTGTGTCTTGTTTGTTATATGTGTTTAACGTGTATGTGCTTGTTCCAGCATTGACTACGTTGAGCTCAATTGTGTGTTGTAAGTGTGTTATATTTTTCTAAAGTGTATACGCTTGTTGTAGCATTTCCCCCTTGAGCTTTTGCAATGCTCAAAGTAAATCGTAAAGACAGGGAACGGGAGTAGGCCCCCGTGTAAAGTTACTTTTGTATAATTGTTAGGCTCCTCTCATGCATGCTTTAATGCGGCTGAGAAATAGGAGCGTCCGTTTGTACGCCTATATGGGGGTAATAAGCCGATGGCCTCTGCACTCGGACCGAGGACGTAAGCCACTAGGGTGTCCTCAGTTAGTTTCCCTTCTGGAAACTCAAAATTATGTAAATGAAACTTTGTTAGCTATTTGTGTTTTTTTGTCCCCAAGGCCCCCGAACATTCGTGGTTCGCCATGGATGTACGGGGGCCGAAATTTTTTAATGTCCGTGTGGCCTTGACCCACATAGGATTTGTAAAAATTTACTGCATTGCTAAATTAAAAAAAAAAATATTAAAGATAGGGTTACGGGAGTAGGCCCCCGTGTAAAGCCACTTTATTTATAATTGTTAGGCTCCTCTCATGCATGCTTCAATGCGGCTGAGAAATAGGAGGTGGTCCGTTTGTACGCTTATACGGGGGTAATGAGCCGATGGCCTCTGCACTCGGACCGAGGACGTAAGCCACTAGGGCGTCCTCAGTTTCTTTCAAAATTATGTAAATGACATTTTGTTAGCTATTGGAAAAGTTATTAGTTAGAAATGCAGTAAATGTTTACAAGTCTCGCGTGGCGAAGGGTACACGACATTGGATGTTGCCTTGTTGTCATAGTTGGGTCTCTTCGGAGGCTACAGCGATGACAACCCAAGTGCCCCACACCCCCTATGGGGGTGTGGGGCTTAATTTTTTAAAGTTTTTTCGTGACCTTGACCTAAATATAAAAGTTTTCAAAATCTTTAACAGTCAGATCTTATCAACACAGTTTATATATAGAGGTCTTTTAAAAGTTAACAGTTAGGTATTAGTAACACACAAGTGTGGAGTTGTTTATAGTTGGGTCTCTTGGGAGGCTTCAGCGATGGCAACATAAATGCCCCAAGTGGGGCTTCTTTTTTTGAAAAAGTGTGAGCCCCCCCCCCACCCCCACCCCCACCCCCACCCCCACCCCCACCCCCACCCCCACCCCCACCCCCGACCCCACCCCCACCCCCACCCCCACCCCCTCCCCCACCCCACCCCCACCCCCACCCCCACCCCCACCCCCTCCCCCACCCCCACCCCCACCCCCACCCCCTCCCCCACCCCCACCCCCACCCCTCCCCCACCCCCACCCCCACCCCCTCCCCCACCCCCACCCCCACCCCCTCCCCCACCCCTGATATCCTGGGCGTGGCAGCCCCGGTGGGGATATAAGGCGGCCCGGCTGCATGCACTTCTCATTCCCGTCCAAGCTCCCGTACGGACAGGTTCTCTCTTGTTCTTGAGATTATTTATAATAACTTCACTTTTTTATTCTCATCTATTCTTTTCATTAAGTCCATTTATTACAATGGGTAAAATGGGCCTTAAACTCAAAAACTACCCGCCAGCTTCAACCTCAACCGACACGACTCAACCTCCATCATCCTCCGCCTCGATCCTGGAATATCTGATGACTGCAAACATCTTGAGCTGCCTGACGATGCCACCACCGCCGCCGCCGCCACCACAGCCCGCCTCCATGCCCAGCCTGTCGCCACTGCCGCCGACAGTGGAAGAGGCCGGTGCACCTCCACCATCGTCAGGAAAACTCAGCGGTCGAGTCCCGGTAGCCTCTCCAGCACTCTCGCTGCTATCGGACTCAGGATCGGAGTCTGCAGTCTTCGAAGAGACGTCCAGGTCGAGGATAACCCCCTACAGCAGAACCCAAAAAATCCTATCCTATACCAAATCACAATGTCCCTCACCCATATCCCCCATGCCATCCACACCAACCAAAGCATCCCGTAAATCCATCTTTTCCCCTGAACTTCCCTCCATAGACCTAACACGCTCTCCTACCCCACCCAAAATTGTTTGCTCCATTCCTTTTGACCAATCTTTGCCTCTTCCACCCCCTTCCACCCCTATTTCTTCTAGCCAGCCTAATTCGGAGAAGCTCCAAAACACTAAGAGTCCAACACAAAAGAAACGTAATCGTGTTAAATGCCCTGCTGGCAAGCGTGATAAATGCGATTATGTTTGGTTTAGCAGAGAGGCTGTGGTTCTTTGTTGTCCGAGTTTTGCTCTTCCAGAAAAAGATCGTTGCCAACGACACTTGAATAAGAAAATCAAAATTCCGACACCAAAGCCCTATAGCCTTAATATTATGCCTGAAAAGTCCAAGTTCAAACACCCCAACAGTCCGCAGAAGCTGAAAATTAATAGGCTCAAGAGGGACAAAAAATATTATTTCATTGTTCAAGCTTATGGAGCATTTAACATAAATGTGCAAATCATTCTAAAAGGTGATGGCCGCCTTCATAGAATGAAAGTACCACCTGCGATGGTACAAAGAGAATTTTTTGTCCCCGGGGCTTATTTAATTCGAAGAAAAGGATGCCGATCTGTTTGGGAAATGGATTAGGACATGGGCTCACTAAAAAAGAAAAAGCCAAAATTGTTAGGTTGTGTTGGACAATATTTAAAAGTCTTTTTCCAAATTATTTTTCCAAATTTAGTCTTAACCCTCTTAAAGTAAGGGAGAGGGGTATTATACAAGTCAACTAATAAAAAAAAAAAAAAAAATACTTGACTTGTATAATACTTTAACCTGGCGGTGATGTAAAGTCACTGGGACAATCTCAAACCGTGTCCTTGAGGGTGAAGACTAAGTTACAAATAAATCATTAACAAATAAAAACTTACCTCCAAACACTTGTAGCTTGCTACAAGTGTTTGGAGGTAAAAATTTTTCAAAGTTTGAATGACCTTGACCCATATAAATTACTGTTTAAAGTAAAGTGCTAACCTTACAACTAATGTTGTGTATCACGTGATACCCCCACTCTAACGCTCTTACTAAGCTTGTATGAGCCGTTCATTTGCTTCAGTCTGTTTCTGTGCTCCGTGGTAAACATGTCACGGTACAATTACAAAGGTGGTGACTTCTTGATAGATCAACACAATGCTTGGGAAGTGCTAAACCAGCATAGAATGGAAGTTGAGTATTGTATAAGACAAGACGGGTCTACATTTTATCTATGTATTATAAACAACCAAACTCATAAGTATGAACACTGGACAAAAATTAATTATAACAACATAGATGAGCTGTTTGCTTGGGTGTTTGAGGTGTGTAAAGTTATTGAAGAAACCAAAATAATGGGTGTGCTAAAGGTATGTAAAACTGATGACCGGGAAGACTAAGCAAAATTTCTTTTAACCCCCCCCCCCTCCCAGTGTTATCCCCACCACTAAAAATGGGTATATATAGGAGTGGTGATCAACCGTCCTCTCATTCTGCTTTACACCGTTAAGCTGAACACCACCATGTCTGCTATGAACGTCCCAGCCTCTACCTCTGGCCCGGTCGCCTCCAACTCCAGCCCGAGCATTGGACCAATCCGATCGGGGCCTTCGTCAAGAAGTCGTGTCCGATTCTCCGGCTTTGGTCCTGTGAGGAAGGAGTTGCGGAGCAGCGGAGCGTCTCAACCAACCACGATGGACGCATCAACTCAGACTCCACCAAACATCATCGAGTGGTACGACGAAGTGATAGAGCAAAGGGACAGAATGCTAGAGAATACTCGCAGGGAGCTACTTCATATCCGGAGTAAATGGGAAAAACTAATTAGGAAGTGTGAAAGCCTGTTGGACAGTGATGATAGTGAGGATGAGAGTGGATAGGTGTGTGGGTAAAGACTTGGACTGGGACTTGTGTGTATGTATGAATGTGTGCGTGAATGTGAAATACAGAGCGGGGGATAGATCACTCTGTGGCAATGGACTAACATGCCACTTAGTGATCTATCCCCCGTTCTGGTAATGTTTTTGGATGGCCTTGACCCACTTTACAAGGTTAACTAGTACCCCCACCACTGATATGTGTATATATACGGGTATTAATGTGCAGTTTGGTTATTCTGCTTTGTACCGCTTAGCTGAATACCGCACTGTAACATGGCGTCCAACTCCAAAACTTCTCGGGCTTCCTCTTCTTCTTCAAGAAGGCGTGCTGCCAACGTGCTGCCTGCTACTCGTGGACCTGCTCGACCATTCCACAGCATAACTGTTGCTCGGGCAAATGCCTGCAAAGCTCCAATGCTACGGACCTTGCTGGAGGTGAGCCAAGACGGGCAAGGCTTGCTCAGTCCTGGTCAACGGCAGGAGCAAGAAAGGCGTATGGCGTACTTCAAGCTGCAGGCTGTAGTCCCCAGCTTGAAGTTAGGCGATCCCAGAGTGGCAAGCATCAACGAGGCAGCGGACTACATATCACACCTTCACAGTGTTTTAGAAGTAAAAGACCAACAAATTGAAAACTTCAAAGAACAATTGAAACAATTTAACTTTAATCCGGTGGAGTTTGTAGAAACGGTGATGAGTGATAGTGACGATGAAGGTAGTGAATATATATTAGGTATGTAATGAAAAGACAGGGACATGTGTGTGTGTGTGTGTGTGTGTGTAGAATACAGAGCGGGGGATAGACTACTTTGCGGCAATGGACTAGCATGCTGCTTAGTGGTCTATCCCCCGCTCAAAGGGTACTTTTGAATGACCTTGACCCACTTTAAACGAAGGACAACCGGTTAACTGGTATAAAAGAGGGGGGTCTGTACATCCCGACTTCATTCTGCTTTGAACCTTCCAGTGGAACGCTAGAAAATGAGTGGATCACTGATCATTGGTAAGGAGTGGGAGTATGTAACCATAAACTATTTAAACTGTAGAGGGATGTTGAAGAAGGTGTATGATAATGTTAAAAGAATGGTTGTTGAAGAAGGTAGGGTAGTGATTGTAGCGTGGAAGAAGAAGCAGTATACAGGACAACAAGTGAGAGCAAGTGACTTTGGGGGGAATAGTGTGTTTCAAATTGGACGAGCGAACTTGGTTAATTTGGACATTGTGTTTTGGGACTTGGAAAGGTTAATTGAAAATAGTGGCAAACATGGGGAACTCTTAATTGGCAGGGAGGACAGAGTATATGAGTAAGTGTAAAAGACTGGGGGGCTTATGTGTGTGTGTAAAGACTAGGACTTGTGTGGAATACAGAGCGGGGGATAGATCACTTTGCGGCAATGGACTAGCATGCTGCTTAGTGGTCTATCCCCCGCTCAAAGGGTATTATTGGATGGCCTTGACCTATATAAAGGTAGAGGGGGAATGGGTAATAGGAGGGGGAAATTGGTATATATGTAGGACTGATGAATAAAGCATTTAGTCAAGCATTTGTCTAGACACTATCAACAACAACAATGGAGAGCTTCAGTGTTGAGTTCATCCTCTTGGAAGAAGACATCAACGAAGTGGTGGAACTTATAGAGGATAAGACCAGCCAGGGCACATTGGAACTTGTGAATTGCGAACCGTTGGACAATGCCGCAATCGATAAGATTGCATATTTCATGATGCATTTGTATAACGAACAAACAACCAATATGGAGTTTGTGCAGTACCTTTATCAAAACCAAGTAAATGTGCGAGTGACAATTACTTGGTGGCAGTAATAATAAAATGTAACATATGGATGTGGACTTGGATGTGGACTTGGACTTGAGTGTGGTCTGCGGAATAGAGCGGGGGATAGATCACTTTGCGGCAATGGACTAGCATGCTGCTTAGTGGTCTATCCCCCGCTCAAAGGGTATCTTTACGTGACCTTGACCCACATAAATTGTATAGTTGGTGGGGGTATAAAAAGGGTAAGCAAATTGGATGGATACAACACTTCCATACCATGGCTCCACTTGACAACACCGTGTTCCATCGCAACAGAATTGTCTCTATTCTGGAGGTAATACCTCTAGAAATTATAGAAGTAGAGGACCAACTACCTGCGGTTGATCAAGAAGAGGAGGAGGAAGAGATAATGGATATTGAAACGGACTCTGACGAAGCTGGTTCAACGGACAATGAGGTGGACTTGCACGCCTACGAAACATTAGAGTCGTCATCTGAGTCGGAAATGGAATTCCAATTGGAAATCGAAGAAGAAGAACAAGAACAAGACACTCCCCATCGTCCAATGGATAGGATGTTAGTTGCCAGAAGAATTATGTATTGTCATCGCTGCCTATTCCGTGATGAGGATGATTCCGACTCTGATGGTGATGTTTCACCCTTGTAAAAAGTTTAAACAAAAAGTTAAAAAAGAATGTGAGCGGGGGATAGAGCACTTTGTAGGTAAATGATGCTGCTTAGTGCTCTATCCCCCGCTCAAAATAATAATTCCAAATGACCTTGACCTACATAAACTTGCTCAAACAGACGTCTTTGAAAAAACTTGTACAAATTATTGAATCTGGACCAAATATCATCAATTTATCAAGCCTACTGATAAATGTATTACAAACGGTTGTGTAAAGGCTAAATTTAGCACATGAGTGATAACCTGTTTCCATATGACGTCACTTTCCCCACCTATCTGCCTCGGATATAAAGGGTCCCGGTGGAGTGCGCTGCTCATTATTGCGTGGACATTCACAGAGTTGTGCATTCAAAGCCAAACTGTTTGAAATGGCTCTTTGCGACATTTGTGGGGAAATCTTTCAAGACGAAGATCTTTTCACCATACACAGAGAATTACATGAAGACGAAGATAGAAAAGAAGATATTACCATGGATGAAATAGACTTAGACTCAATTGACCGGTTTTTGGAAGAGCACCAGAAGCAGACGGACTACTGGGACAGCTATCTACAGCAAATGCAAAGAAGAAGACCTAGTGTGATCCAATTTGCTGGTGCTGGACCATCTACTGCTACAAGACCTATTGAAGAAGAGGACACCGAAGAAGAGGACACCGAAGAAGAGGATATGGAAGAAGAAGAACTGGAAGATGTAAGACAACTGCGCACCACGGCCTTGCCAGGACGAGTTGTAAACACATTTCAAAATTAATAACGTTCAATTGGAATTGGAAACATTCATAACCCAGGCTAAGGAACTTGTTGGTCAAACGTTGAGGGAAGAATACAAAGGCTAAATTTTATTAAATTTGGAATGGTGTTAGAGGCTATGTTTAACAATACTGATGGTGAAACAGCATTGAGAGCATTCATTACCAAAAATCGAACCCCTTACCTTCACCTCCGACATTGATGATATTATTGAAGAATGCTTGGAGGAACTTATAACCAAACTCCAAGAACATGAAGGAAGAGGATCTGGATGGACTTTGTCATCAATCGAAGGTATGGATGTTAGGGTTCATAAACATGGATATGGTTTAAGAGGTAGTAGTTTTATCCCTCTACCAAAGAAAATCCAAAACACTAACTCGTGTAGAAATGTTCAAAATGAGGGTAATGAATGTTTCAAGTATGCAATGTTAACCAAGTATGTTAAAAACAATCCTTGTAGAGTTGGTAGAGAATACTACGAAAATGAACACCGCTACAACTTTCAAGGTCTTACTTACCCAGTTACTTTAAAAGATATTGACAAATTTGAAAAGAAAAATCCTGGCGTTTCAGTCAATGTTTTTGGTCTGGATGATTCCAACAACGTTTATTCCTTTGCGGGTAGTAAAGGTTGAGCAAAGAAACCATACGGATTTGCTATTGATAACCAAGGGTGAAATTTCCCATTATGTATGGATAAAAGACTTTGAAGCGTTAGTTGTAAAACAATTTGACCAAAAGAGTAAATAGGATTACAGTTTGCAAGAGATGTTTCTGCTTTTCTTGGAAAGATTCAAGACGTGGAGGATTGGACTGGTTATTGGAACATAAAAGACTTTGCAACGAGAACTATGAAGTAAAGATAAGTCTTCCACCGCCTACCCGAGCTTCAATACAATTTAACAAGACAGTTCACCAATACCGAATTCCACTAGTGGTCTATGCAGATTTTGAATCAACGTTAGTACCACAGGAGCTGCCGGACGGCGAAGTGACTAGAAGAACAAAATATCAGTTGCATCAGCCCAACAGTTTTTGTTTACTAGTTAAATCAACCTTGTCTGAAAACCAATTGCAAGACTATGGTTTAACATCCACTCCAATACTCTACCGTGGTGAAGAAGCCGCTAAGTATTTGTAGACCAACTGTACGATATTGCTGGAAAGGTTCAACGCTTGTTCGGTAATATTGTACCTATGGAACCTTTTAAACCAAAATCAACAAGAAGAATACAACTTAGCGACAAGATGCTATTTATGCAAGAAGATGTTCAGTGAAGAAAATCCCAAAAGTAAGAGATCACGATCACCTGACAGGGTTATACAGAGGAGCTGCTTGTAATTCATGCAATATAAATTACAAACTGCCAAACTTTATTCCTGTCGTTTTACACAATCTTAGCGGCTACGACTCCCACTTTATTATCCCGGAGTTAGGAAGAGATGACGGTAAAATTGATGTTCTTGCTACAACATTGGAAAAGTACATCAGCTTTTCAAAAACAGTAGGTAAAATTAAACTTCGCTTCGTAGACTCTTACAGATTTATGGCATCTAGTTTAGCCAAATTGTCAGAGAACCTAAGAAGAGAAGACCTAAAAGAAACCAGAAAAATTGTACCTGAAGATAAATTAGACCTAGTATTACGGAAAGGAGTGTTCCCCTACGATTACATAACTTCTACAGAAAAATTTGAAGAAACCAGTCTACCGCCGATTGAAGCCTTCAACAGCAAATTAAACGAAAGTGAAATCTCCGTTGAAGACTACAATCATGCATGTAATGTTTGGAACCAACTAAACATTCAAACCTTAGGGGAATATTCTGACTTTTATATAAAATTGGACGTAAATCTGCTGTGCGATGTGATGGAAGAATTCAGAAACACCTGCTTCTCCGCCTATGGACTGGACCCTCTACACTCGTACACATCTCCAGGATTAGCATGGCAAGCTATGCTAAAGTCAACCAACTGTCGACTGGAACTTCTAACGGATATTGATATAATGCTCATGATGGAATCTGGTGTACGGGGCGGTTTGACACAAGCTGTAACACGTCATGTCAAAGCCAACAACAAGTACATCCCCGGCTTCGACGAGCAACAACCATCGGTCTACCTTGGCTATTTTGATGCAAACAACCTTTATGGTTGGGCAATGTCAAATCCGCTTCCCTACGATCGACCCGGCCACCATCGGAGACATCTCACAGATTCCAAAGGATGGTCCAAAAGGCTATATTTTGGACTGTGATTTTGAATACCCGGAGCACCTTCATGACCATCACTACGACTTGCCTCTCCTAGCCAAGACTGAAGTTTCACCGACAGGAAGATGGCCAAAATTGATGATGACCTTGGAGAATAAAGATCGCTATGTGGCTCACTACTGGGTAGTTCAACAGGCTCTTGAATTGGGTCTACGTATAGTGAGAATTCATAGAGCAATTGAATTCACCCAGTCTTGTTGGTTGAAACCATACATTGATTCCAACACTACAAGAAGAGCTGCAGCAACAACAGCATTTGAAAAGGACTTCTATAAATTAATGAACAACGCCATCTTTGGGAAGACCTTGGAGAACAAAAGAAAACATAAAAATGTAAAATTAGTGAGTGATCCTAGAAAATTGGAAAAATTAGTGCAAAAACCAAATTTCGGAACATCCATGATTATAAACGAAAATCTAGTCGCTGTCAGTATGAAGAAAACAACAATAGTCATGGACCGTCCGTTATACATAGGTATGTCGATTTTGGATATAAGTAAAACCCTGATGTATGATTTCCATTATAACAAAATGGTTAAACATTACGGAAGGGAAAACATTGGAGTCGCATACATGGATACGGACGCGTTTATCTACTGGATAAAGACTTTGGACATGTATGAAGACCTAAGGACTTTTCCATACAAAGAAGATTTCGATTTTTCTGACTATCCGAAGAACCATCCAAATTTTAATGAAAAATATAAAAAAGTAATTGGAAAATTCAAAGATGAAGCAAATGGAATGCCTTTAGAAGAAATAGTGGCGCTGATGGCGAAATTGTATTCATTTAAGATGTACCACGAGAACAACACACCGACAGTGAAGAAAGCAAAAGGAGTGAAGACATCTTATTTGAAAAAACACGTGACATTTGACCACTACAAGACTTGTTTGTTTGAAGATACTACGATATCAGCAACATTCAACAATATCCGAAGCTTCAAGCATCAAGTCTACAGTGTCACCGAAATTAAAAAAGCGTTGTCAGCTCGGGATGATAAAAGATACATTATGCCCGACAAAATCCACACTCTTCCTTTTGGCCACTACTCTCTAAACCCTATCAACTAGTAACCGATTCTTCGTCCTTCTACAACTACGACCTTATTCCTTTCTCCTTCCGTAAAAAAATGGGGAACACGGCAAGTCCAACGCCGTGTTCCCCATTTTTTTACACAAGTTTGGATGACCTTGACCCATATAAATGATGTGAATATTTAAGACAACGTTCATTGTGATTATACATGTGATACAACAAACATTGAAACCTGCAATATGAAGGACTTGAAGCAACAAATTGTCAACGAACTTCATAAACCTGCAAGAAGAAAGTTTCCACGAAGAAATACGGTGATAAAAGGAATTAATGATTTATATCAAGCGGATTTAATCGAAATGATTCCTTATAGCAAACAAAATAAAGGATATAAATACATATTGACTGTTATTAACTGTTTTTCAAAAATGGCAGATGCTTTACCACTAAAAGATAAAAGTGGCAAAAGTGTTACAAAAGCAATGGAAACAGCTATACAAAGAGACAAACATACTATTAAACATTTACAAACAGATGATGGAAAAGAATATTTTAATAAGGAATTTGCAAATTTAATGAAAAAACACAATATAAACCATTACTCAACCAATTCAGAGGTAAAAGCTTCAATAATCGAAAGATTCAACAGAACTTTAAAAAGTGCAATGTATAAAATGTTTTCCAACAGAGGATCGCACATATGGATTGATATGTTACCAAAACTTATAAACGATTACAATAACAAATTTCATAGGACTATCGGGATGAAACCAAACCAAGTAACTAGTAAAAATGAAAACCTTGTATTAAAACGTATAAAAACGAATACTAAACCAAAAGTTGAAAAACTAAAGCCTAAAAAATTTAATGTGGGTGATAAAGTGCGAATAAGTAAATATAAAGGTGTATTCAGTAAAAGATACCTGCCAAATTGGACCAATGAGGTTTTTACTGTATTCAAAGTACAACCTACAGTACCTGAGACATATATTTTAAAAGATAATAAAGGACAATTGCTTGAAGGAGGGTTTTATGGACATGAAATGTTAAAATCAACAGTAGGCGATGTATATTTAGTTGAAAAGGTGTTGCAACGGAAAAAAGATAAGGTCAAAGTACGATGGTTAGGATTTAATAAGACGGAAGATTCTTGGATACCTAAAAAGGATTTGATATAACGATAGAGAATCATTTTAGGTTGAACCATTACAAAGGATGGAGATAGTACCACAAAAAGAGAGTTTTACTATTAATAATATAGATGAACTCACAGTGGATAATTCAGAATTCAATAGTGGGAAACATGGCAATTTGTTACCAAACACCGTTCGTTGTCTGGTTACCGGACCTTCCAACTGTGGAAAAACTAATGTAGTATTCAATTTGATTACAAACCCTAAAGGATTACGATTTAACAATCTATATGTATTTTCAAAATCATTACAACAACCAAAGTATCAATTATTGGAAAAGATACTGACTAATGTGCCTGAAGTTAAATATTTAAAGTTTAATGCAAGCGAGAGTGTCATGCAGCCACAAGAAGCTAAACCATTCTCCGTGTTTATATTCGACGATGTATCTTGTGAAAACCAAAACACAATAAGGAATTACTTCGCTATGGGTCGACATAACAACATAGATAGCATTTATATTGGCCAAACTTACAGCAAAATACCTAAACAACTCATTAGAGACAATGCAAACATGTTAATTGTATTTAAACAGGACGAAACCAACCTAAAACATATATATTTTGATCATGTAAATGCGGATATGACATTTGAACGATTTAAAGAGTTGTGTGGAAAGGCTTGGGCTGAAAAGTATGGGTTCCTAACAATTATGAAGGAACAACCGCTAAACAATGGTCGATACAGGATAGGATTTGATAAATTTATATTAATACATTAAACGTGGTATAACACATTCATTGTTGTACAACACGTCTTGCTACAAACATGGTTAACCAAGAAAAATTAGTAAAAGAAATAAAATCACTTAGTGATTCTATTCGGGCTAAAAACAGAGCATTGAAACTAGGTATTAGCGAGAGGGAGAAATTCCTTGAATCTACTTTTAAACCTATTACTGAACCCTTGAAACAATTAAACAAAAAATTTGCTAAACCTGTATTGGAAGGACATGCGATTGCACCTATTACGAAGTTTGAAAGAGAAAATGTAAAATCAGAAGATTTTAGTGATGAAGACCTGGAATCCTCTACGTATAGTGGTTTTACCGGTGGAGAACCCGAAAGAGAGCTAGAATCACCGGACTATAGTGGAATAAAAGAATTATATGAAGTAAAAGCCAAAAGAGGACATGAAGTTGTATCAACTGCTAGTGAAGAGGAAAAAGAAGAAGAGACAAGGGAAGGTCCGTCAAACATAAGCTTGTTGGGTGAAAACATTCATAACAAAGGACCTTTAGGAAGGAAATACATGGTAAAAATGTTACTCGGAACAATTCCTAATAAGAATTACCATAGTTATGGAGCGAGATTAACAAAAGACGGTTTAATGATAGGTAATAGCCCGTTAAACGTTGACGAACATGATAATATTGTCATTGGTGATCAAAGGTATAAGGGCACAAAAGGATTATTTGAATTATTATTTGAAAATAAGCCTTCAGTATCGGTAGTGAAAGAAAAAGACATGGAAGCATATAAAAATATTTTGGAACAGACAAATGCATATAGAAGAAAGTATTTACCTGACCAGCCTCCTTTTAGATCTAAGTCTTTAAAATATAAAGAATTTGTATCCAAGTTAATACCAACTAGAAGACAAACAATGCCGTTAACACAAAGAAAACCTGTAAAACGAAGATTTATGGCATCCACTTTGGATGTAAGTGCTCAGGAACGAAGAAAAAGAAGTAAGTCCGTTACGGGTACAGGTTTGATGAAGGAACTATATAACACAAATGTGATTTATTACAATAATATCAATAAATTGGTGGATAGAATGAAACTAATACATGAAGCTAAAGAAGCGGGTCATACTGGATTGGAAAACGAATGGGTGGCTTTAGTGGATGAACTCCGAAACCGCGGGGTAATCTCATAAAAATGCGTTACTCCCTAGAATACTATTCAGTTGCACCATGAGTGTCGACAAGTTCGGACGTTACTCCTCGGATGGGTTATATTATGCCAATAGTTTAAAAAGAAGTGCTGGTTTACCACAAACACCTGATGGAGATTATGATATGAGTAATAAAAGGTTAAAAAACATAAAAGATCCTACGGATGAAAACGATGCAATAAATCTAAAAATATTAAAGGAAAAGATATCGCCAACATTAAGACTACAAAATAACACATATGACGCAGAAGATCATAGAATCATCAACGTTGGTAAACCAAATCAAAACGGTGATGCAATAAACAAAGGTTATTTGTCATCTGAATTAAAAAATACGTTAAAATTCAATGGGAAAACGTATAGTGCTAACAATAAACGTATATCCAACGTAGATGACCCTAAAGATGCAAAAGACAGCGTAAATAGACGCTATTTACATTCTTTGATACCTGAAAAGACAAAAGATGGATTTTCTTTTTATAAATTTGTTATTAATGATATAGGCTATCCAAAAACTGAAAACGATGCTGTAAATCTAAAATATATTAAAGATCATTGCATCATACGTGATGTAGGGGTTATAGATTGTTTTAATAATTGTTTAGCAAATGTTAAAGATGGTTCGGCGCCATCAGATGGTGCAACATTGGGTCAAATGATGGAAACCTTAAAACAAGAAACAACCTCTTTTGTAAAACAAGATCAAGTAGTATCGAAGCAAGGGGATGAATTTGTTCAAGGTAATGAAAAATTTAATTTATTAACATACAAAAATGATGCTTGGGATTGCATGGATAAAAAGTTATCAAATATGGGATGGGGTTATGAAAAACATGATGCAGCTGCTTTATCACAAACCGTACATCTAGATCCAGATCGATATTTTAGATGGTTTACATGTAATAATAGAGTGATAAGAGACTTGGCACAAGGAATAGAAGCAAATGATGCTGCAACTGTAGGACAGACCATTACAACATCATTAAAGGATAGTAAAGTGTATAATTGTAATAATAAACGTATAACAAACCTTAAAGACCCTGAACATGTAGATAATGCTGTCACTGTTAATTTTCTTGTAAAAGTTTTAGGTAATGCGATATTTGATTTACACAATCATTTTACACCAGATATTCTTCAAGGAAAATCAGGTCATAATACTTATGATGAATCCATGAGAGGTGAGTATATTAAACGAGAAATTTATAATAAATACTTTATTAACCCTAAAACGAAACAGTTTAGATCATCAGATTGGGGTGATATTGATATTTAAGTAAATAACTTAATAAATGACTTCATTTATGTGCAACCTGTCATAGAGTTAACACATGAGTTGCACATTGCCATTATAAAAGGACAATAATGACGTTCAAATACATCAGTCCATATCGAGACACTGCAAGAAAAGGAGGTGGGATCACGTCCACAGCGGTTTCTCTGTTAAGTAAAGCTTTAAAACAAATTCCAGTGGGATCCATAGTAAATAGAGCAATAGACGCATTACCATACGAATTTCATATACCAGGAGGTTATCAGTATTGCGGACCAGGAACTAAATTGAAAAAACGACTGGAAAGAGGCGATCCTGGCATAAACAAGTTAGATCAGGCTTGTAAAGAACACGATATCGCATATTCCACGTTTGCCGATTCAAAAAATAGATCAATAGCTGACAAAAAGCTTGCGGACATAGCTTGGCAACGAGTAAAATCAAGTGACGCTAGCATAGCAGAAAAAGCAGCAGCTTTAGCAGTAACAGCAGGTATGAAGGCTAAAACAGCGGTAGGAGGTGGAAGAAGGAGGAGAAGGAGAGTAAAAAGGAGGTCAACCACAAGAAAACATGGAGGAAATATAAAAAGAAGACGACGATCTACAAGAAAAGGCAGGAAGAAGCCCACCGTGTGGTCAATGGTAAAAAACGGGGCAGGTCTTTACCTAAGACCTTATCGTGCATATTAAATGAAAGAAATCAATTGGTCATACCACATAAAGCATTAACCAATATTGAATTATTTAAATATATTTCCTGTTTAAAAATACCATTTTTTCGCGGTGTGTTTATGAAAGACAGTTTACCAAAGAAAATGTGGCAAAATGAGACTGGAATTGTAAATTTGGATAATACTGAAGGGCCTGGCACCCATTGGGTTTGTTATAAGAAACTAAATAACAATGTATATTATTTTGATAGTTTCGGTAATTTGCCACCACCAAAAGAACTTCAAAATTACTTTAAATCTGCTAAAAACATATATTATAACTATAAAAGAGAACAACCTGATAATACTTCAATATGCGGCCATTTATGTTTGGAATTTCTAGCTAAAAGTATCAGTCACTATTGAGATGTCTTCCTATACGGTATCATTAACAGGAAAATCGTCCAATTTACGAAGTATCCTTTTTCCAGCGTTACGCTTGCAAAAAGGAAGGTTTTGGGAGGCGGCACTATTGGATTTTACAACGTACAACTCTATTCCCAATGTTACGGAAGGTAAAAATAACATATTGCATTATTATAAGGGAAAGGATGCCGGTGGAAAATTTACAGACTTACAAGAGTGCAGGTTACCCACAGGTTCTTATGAAATTGATCATATAAATGAATTTTTGCAAACTAAAATGGGAAAAGACAATATAACATTAAAAGGTAATAATAATACGATGAAAGCTGAAATTACTTCCAAATATTATATAGATTTCACTCAACCAAACTCAATTGGTGATTTATTAGGATTTTCCAACGATGGGCCTGTATTAGAACCAGATGTAACACATTCCGGTAAGAAAACAGTTACAATATTAAAAGTCAATAGTATAGACATAACTTGTAACATTATACAAGGTGCTTACAGGGACGGGGCTAACACCCACATCATACATACTTTTTACCCAAGTGTACCACCTGGATTTAAAATTGTTGAAAAGCCACAAAACCTGGTATATCTACCGTTGAACACCACTTTCATTTCAGACATCGTGTTGAGCGTATTGGATCAAGACGGTAACTTGGTAGACTTCAGAGAAGAGCCTATTACGATTAGATTACATTTAAAATCGACACTTTAATACAAAACCATGGGTTTAACATTTAAAAGCGAACAACCTACGGGAAACCGCATTAGTAGCTCTTCAGCTGTGGAGGAGTTAACACGCGAGAACATTCGTTTCTTAGAGAGAATTGGATTAAAATTAACCGAGTATGGATATACTGGATATAGCGCAGGGTCCAACATTCGACGAAACCCTATGGGAAAAAGAATATCACACCCACAACCCTTACACTTCATCGAAATTAAACAATAACGATGAAATTCGTATTCCCATACAAAATCAAGACATTTACACACTACCATGTGAAAGTTACTTGTATATTGAAGGACAAGTTACTAAAAAGGACGGTACTACTGTTGGTACAACAGTTCCATTTATAAATAATCCTATGGCTTTCCTATTTGATGAAATTAGATATGAAATATCAGGTGTAACAGTTGATTCCACTAAAAAAGTAGGTATTACGACAACTTTAAAAGGATTAACATCTATAACACCCAATGAAACCAATTTACTTAAACCTGCCGGATGGGTATTACCTACGATTGACACGATTACTCCAAATCCAAATGGATATTTTGATTTTCATATTCCATTACGTTTGCTGCTTGGTTTTGCTGAAGATTATAGGAAAATAATATTAAACGTTAAACAAGAATTAGTTTTGTTGAGATCTTCTAACGATAAAGACATTATTAAAGCTGCAGATGCTACTACAGATGCGACTTTAGAATGGAAATTAAAATTAGACAAAATTGTATGGAGAGTTCCACATGTTAAATTGGCTGACGAGCATAGAATGCTACTTTTAAGAAAATTAAAAGCCGATCGTGATATTGTTATTCCATTTAGAAGTTGGGAATTTCATGAGCATCCCAGTTTACCTACTACGGATCGACACACTTGGACTGTTAAAACATCGAATTATGTAGAACGAGCCAGGTATATTATATTTGGTTTACAAACAGGTAGAAGAGACGCCATTACTAAACATGCAGGACAATTTGATCATTGTGACTTGAAAAATATTAAAGTTTATTTAAATTCACAATTCTTTCCATACGACAATTTAAATGTGTCATTCACTAAGAAGAAATACAGTATATTGTACGATATGTACGCGAGATTCCAAAGTTCATATTACGGTAAAACAAATACACCTTTATTACCACCTGACAAATATTTCGATGCCTACCCAATAGTTGTAATCGATTGTTCTAAACAAAATGAATCAGTAAAGTCTTCAAGTGTGGATATAAAAATAGAAATGGAATTCAACGATGCTATACCGGCTAATACAACTGCATACTGTTTAATTCTACATGATAAAATCGTAACATACACACCTTTAACTGGAATTGTTAAAAATGTATTGTAAGAACCGGTTTTGTTTCATTCCGCGAGTATAAAAGCAGAGCGTACAGACCGCTCCTCATCAGTTTGTTGCCTACTGTTGTATGGGTAGCATCGTATTCAATATGGCTTCTCCTAGTGGTACACCTGAAAATGTGGTAGATATTGAGAAGGAGATATCTGAGTTTTTAGATCCTCAAGGTCACCAGGAAGGAGGTGAACAAAACTTTTGCGGACAACTTCACGCCAGTAATAATGTTGAAGAAAAAGGTAAAAGAAG
Organism: Neoaliturus tenellus; assembly: GCA_030545055.2. Taxonomy (NCBI): domain Eukaryota; kingdom Metazoa; phylum Arthropoda; class Insecta; order Hemiptera; family Cicadellidae; genus Neoaliturus; species Neoaliturus tenellus. Next base: position 6,702,491 of record CM061532.1, on the reverse strand, counting down.
AAAGACTATACAAAAGAGAAAAAGGGATATTGAAGATAATATTTCTCCAAACATATTGAGTGAGGTATTTTTGCGAATATTTTACCCAATCTCTTCCAGTTTGGATAAAAGTGTTTTAATCGGTGTTATGAAATCTACAGATTATTCCCCTACTGTAATTTTAACTCATGGACCCAAAATGATTTTGTTTACGGACAGTGCTTGGGAATCGTTTATGAAACATTTGCATCTACTAGAATGCTATTTAAGTAGTAACATGTTTGGAAGAAAGACAAGAGTAGGACTTTTGGATTCAAATGTGGAAATTGATATCATTAAACAACGTGGTGATCATCAGCTACGGTTTAGAGACACAACAAGACATGATAACAAAATTCAACTTAATCGAGAGGAGTTTTTCATTTTAACTTGTGCTACTGAACCTATAACAAGATACTTGAGACAACTGGTGTTTTCAAGTTCGATTATTAAAGATTATCTGGAAGACACTTTGGACAAACAACCGGACGCACCTATATTATACGGACCTGTGGATACTTCTATATTTAATAGAGTTCCTCATGAAGTACAGATGTGGAGACAATTGGAAAAGTACGCTCAACTACATAAGAGATCAGTAAAACAGGAAGAAGAGGAAGATGGAGGAGAAGAATCAAGTGTTAGTGATGAAAATGAAAATAAGGAAAATATAAAGATGGAAACTTAAATGACAATGGTTAGTTTTTAAAACAATAACCAACATTTTGTGGGGTTAGGCCTATTGGGGACGGTGCCCACGTTAAGTATACACCAACGCGCCAACAACTGTACGGCCGGGTATAAAAGTAGTACCTACCGTGGTGTGGAAATCAGTTGACCTCCTGACTTCGTAATGAGCAGACGTGTGACCTTCAAAATGGACAAGGGAGAAGAACAACAAGTAAAGTCCAAGCCTGGTATTATTGAGTTTCAAGCGTTTCGTGGTAATGATGATAGATTCATTATAAAAGAACTTGTGTTTTTGGACATGAATACAAGTGTTCCTTATTCGTTTTTATTTAAACCACCATGTTCTTATTCGTCTTTAACTAGTAAAGCCGCTACTACCAACAGATGGATTTCAAAACACTTCCATCATATCGATTGGTATGATGGTTTTACAAGTTACACGGACTTGTATCACATTATGCATCACTTTTCAGACAAGTTTACCAATATTTACACAAAGGGGCTGGAAAAGAAAAGATGGATCGAAGGATTTACTCATGTTCCGGTTAATGATGTGGAATTGGATAAGAATTATCAATACATGCTGGAAACCATATGTATTTGTACAAAAAGCCCAGAACATGATAAAGATAGACATTGCGCTTTGAAAAATGCCTATAAACTCGCCTCTTACCTTCAAAATGGGGAAGTGGGGAGTGGTGGGGGTAACGGAGAGTATATAAGTGGGGAGCAGACAGGGACCTGGCATGAGTATTACTCGAGATTCCGAGACGACAACATCTCCGAGCAAGAAGACGATCTGTAACCTGACCATGGCATCTCACCAGTTCCTTCAGACTTTGGTCGAGCAGTTCAATGCTCACTCCAAGTCAACAATATTACCTGTAAAGAAGTGCTCGGAACTAAAAGACGAGAAGCACTACATAATCCATGCTATGAAGAAGATGGAGACTACAGTTGGGGAGGCCATCTGCTGCAGTCTCAGCGAGGCGCCATTTACTCCGGGGGATGAACCAAAGTTCCAGGTGTACCTGCCCAAGAGATTCGTCCATCTTCTACAAAACGAGGATCTTCGCTCTATTCAACCCGGGTGTCTATACCTGGTGTCGCACGGCTGCACGGGTAGCAATTCTACAGAGTTGACCATCCACATCGCTGACAAGCAGCAGTGTTAGATTTAAGTTTTAATGTTGTACATATGTTGTTGTTGTTGTAATGTTTTATAAATAAACGAATCATAAAAGACAAAAAAAAATAAAAAAACAAAAAAAAAATGCAACATATCAATATGTGACAGACTTCACGTATTGATATGTTGCATTTTTTTTTAAACTTCGCGGGTGACCTTGACCTTTGACCTTTGCATTTCACAATTACCCCCACTACCGTAATTACCCCCACTACCGCACTAGGATTCAAACCTGCTTGGATGCAAAGAACGGTCAGTCTGTTGCCAACTAGCAAACGATGAGCACCTTGTACGAGCTTTGCTTACAACGAGTTATAACTGACGCATCTTTATTCCAGACGGCTTTACGAGATAATATCCCTATAACAGTAAAGCAGGATATCGAGGAGTACAAGAAAGATAATAGAGGGTATTCGGGATACTCCTGGTATAGGTTCCAAGACGGGGAAAAGTTTTGTAGGCCTTGTGGCAATGCCGCCGTCAGAGACCTTCGACGGTTCGTACAGGAAGGTGGTAGAAAACAGTTTGGATTTCTAGCACCAATGTTTAGATTTGAAAACTACAAGGACACCTGTGCTATTTGTTCCATCCCTTTGTATCAATGGAAAAAGTTTAGAAGTGTTTAATTGCATCTTCCATACCCCCACCACCATCACCCCCACCACTTTTCCATGTACCTCCAAACGCTGTGCCTCGGCTTCATTTCTACTCCAGCAGCCAACCTAGCAACATCAGGATGTCCCTCAACGTCAGTTGCGCAAGTTACGAGGAGGTGAGCATCAAGACTCAGCAGGAGCTAAACGACTTATACAAGGAGTTGCAGCTGATGGTGGCACGAGGCTACCGTATAAATGTGCAAGTTTACGCTTGCAATATACGGAACACCCGGCAGTCAAAGGAAGAGCCTGGACACTCCTCGACGGCTTCCTCACCAGCGTCCATGAAGACCGAGCCAGACAACTTGGACTACTTCAGCTGACTAGCAGTTGTATTTCTTGTCCTAACCATTGTAGAATATGTATATTTTTTCATTATATTAAAGAAGTAAAAGAGCAAAAACACCTATCTTGTTACTGACATATAAGCTCAGTAACAAGATAGGTTTTTTTAAAACACAATTTGGATGACCTTGAAACTTCCCCCTCCACTGCTTTGTTACCCCCACCACTTGACTATTGGTGTACATGGCACATCGCAATTGGAAACCTCATTCCATCTTTAACAGCCACACCGACAACATCAACAATGGCAAACCTACCAACAGATGAAAGATGTCCTCACGCATGTTGTGACTTCGTCCACGAGTTGGAGAAGAGGATGCAGGAGAGGGCGATAAGAAGAAAACAGATCCACTCAGAAAATATCATGATAGTCAACGGCTATCTTTTATTGTTCGGCCTTATTATGGTTGTACTTTTCATACTGTATGGCATAGTCACATGTGTCGGCAAGGTTGCAGAAGAAAACGCTCGCCACCATCAATTGGAAAGTTTCAATGTTACTTTGTAAGTTTTCCTTTTTTTAAAACTCCGTTTGGATGACCTTGAAAATTCCCCCACTACTCCACCACACCCCCCACCACTTCACCATGTTCCTGCATGAGCATCACATCAACCGTCATTCCTTGTCCGACAAGCAACCATGGCAGACAACAACACCATCAGCCAAGCTGACTCCACTACTGATGTCGGTACAAGTACGGGTTGGACACTGTCGATCGATAGTGTACACTATTTGGAGTCAATTTGCGAACGTATGAAGGAAATACTGCGGGACAACCCTGGGATCATAATACAAATGAATTTAAATTATGATTGGTCCCAAGTTAGAATGCAAGGGGACGACAACAACGGTCAACAATCTCCACAATATTCGCCCATGTCCCCGATCTATCCTTACGGCGAGTCTGACGTCGATGAAGATGAGGCTGATGAAGATGCAGGGGACAACGAGGCTGAAGAGGAGTAAGCTTCATTCCTTTTTTTTAAAACCTAAATTGGATGACCTTGAGAATTCCCCCTCCACTATTTCCTTTTTTTAAAACCCAAATTAAATGACCTTGAAAATACCCCCTCCACGTACTTTTGGTTTACCCCCTCTACTTTTCAATACTGTTACCACAGTCTGTAGCTCACATCATTCCTTGCTTAGCTATCATGGCGGACAGCACTCTTTCTCGAGTTGACTCCACTACGGATGAAGAATGGCCATTTTCCTGGAATGTTCATCTGCAAGACTCGGCAGAAGTGGATATGTTGCATGAGAAATTGGTGTATGTATTAAACGAAAACCCCAACATTGAATGTAGAATGACTATGGATTTCGATGCGACAGGGGTCCACACTCAACCTTCCACTTCCAGCCAGCCTGAACCTCAGCTACAGCCGAAGAACTTTACACATCTTTACACTCCAATACGGCCGGAGGATGTGGTTATCAGCGAGGCAGACTCTACTACAAGTTATATTGAACCAACGAATTGGAAGCTTGTTGTTGACACCTTACACAAGGTCGACTTAGTATGTGACAAATTAAAGGAATTGATGATGCAAGATCCTGGTCTTCGTTTTAAAATTGATTTGTTTTTCATCTGGGGAGCACCTGCACGGGGCTCTTCGTCTGACAGCTCTCTAAGTACAACGGATGAGGAGGAGGAGGACGACTAGTTATCTTTTTTAAAACTCCGTTTGGATGGCCTTGACCTTTCCCCCTCCACTGAGTTTATTTAAGGTGCACTCTCAATGACTGCTGCATCATTTCATCGCGCACCTTCACCACAGCAACATGGAGAGTCAACTCAACTACTGTTGCGAACGGAAATGTTTTTCATGGCCGAATGACATTGATGTTGCGGATGGCCTGGCGTGTAGAAAATGTGAAGCTTTTGGTCAATGCATGTGTAAGTGCAAGTCTTGGAAGAAGCTGAAACCGGAGTTGAAGACATTCCATGTGTACCAGATGAGAGGGCATAAGTACACTTGTTGCCCTGAACGTTGCATTGAATTCACATTAAAACAGCTAACTGGCTGCAAATTGTGCAACAATCATTTTGCAGGTTTTTGCAAACATTATTTAGGAGCCTGTCAGTACAGATCAACTTGGCATACAGAAGCACTCACTATCAATGAAATCGCTATAGATACACAAGAGTAGTCTTTCTACTCTTTGACTTTTTTTAAAACTCCATTTGGATGACCTTGAGCTTTCCCCCTCCACCCACCTTAGTTTATATAAAACCCATTCCCACTGACCACAGCATCACTTCATCGCGCTCCCTCGTCAAAGCAACATCAACTATGGAAAGTAAGCGCATCTCATGTTGCGAGCATAGGTGTTTGGAGATACAAGGCGTCACGTATTGTGCAAAGAAGCGTTGGGAGGAAGAGACGGGGACAACCTATTGCTGTGGGGATAAGTGTTTCCTCTTACCAAAGTGGCAAGTGGATGGGCTGGCCTGCCGGCAATGTGAATGCTTCGGATGTTGCAGGTGTAGATGCAAGAACCAACAGCTGCCACCACCGGTACTACAAACTTTCAAAATCTACAAATCCAAATACTTTTATACTTGTTGTCCGCAGCGGTGTATTAAATTTCACTTCTCCAATCTTACCAATTGTCGGAAGTGCTACGGACAACCTGATGGGTGGTGCACCTGTTTTCTGGACTCCTGCCGCTACAGATCGGATTGGTTTACAGATCCGTTGGAAATTGATGAGGTCGCCCAGGAAGCACAAGAGTAGTCTTTCTACTCTTCAACTTTTTTAAAACTCCATTTGGATGACCTTGAGATTTCCCCCTCCACTTCCCCATATACCTAGCATACACAGAGCCTGACAGTCAGTCACTCGGTGGCTGTCGTGGGGTGCGCATCGGTGTCGGCGCTCCGTTGTTAAGTTTTCAAGGTCGCAGTAACATGAAATTGTTGGTGTTGTGCTGGTTCAAGGTCACCTGAGGGATAACCGATTGCCCATTTAGGCAGGGTCATGTCAGAAACTCGAGTTTAACTTGGCACTTTTGCCGTTTCTCGTCGAAAATTCGCTCCAAGTGGTCAAGGTCACGGGGACTCTGACTGAAACTCGGAGCGTAGTGCGAGAAACGGCAAAAGTGCCAAAAAATTTTAAGTTTCGGCGTGACCTTGACCTCAGTGGCGTCGGTGACGTCATTTTGATGACGTAAGGGGTGATGACGTCATCAGCACGTCATTTCTGTGACGTCATGGGTGTGACGTCATAGAAATGACGTCATTAGTGATGACGTCATCGATGACGCAATCGATGACGTCATCGATGACGTCATCGGTGAGGTCATTGACCTCGATGACGTCATCCCTCAGGTGACCTTGAACTGAGCCAGCACCAACAATTTGACACTACTTAAAATTATGTGTGATAATAAAAATGTGTTTGCTATGGTAAAAAAAAATGCGTTTTGTTTCAGTTAATTCATAACAATATAATTCACAAAAAAACAAATTTTATAGCAACACGAATTCCCTACAATCGACCTAGATTCCAAAGATGTTGAAAACAATATAGCACAATTAATTTGTTTTAAAATATTATGTTGAAGATAAAAAAATAAAATAAAATAATAAAAACTGAGAATCTTTTAACCAAAGATTCTTCCCATGTATTTATTGGGAACCACTAGACAAAGCAGCAATATTTTTTCGGTAGTTATTCTACACCGGAGATATAAATATGCAAACAGCCGATTAATTAAAACAGTTGACCACGCGTCAACTAGCTGATTACATATACCTCATTGCTTAATAGGGGGCTAAATCAAAGCCATACTAGATTACTCAGGCGTGACTGCTAAATGGCCGTATATGACGTAATTAGTTTGGACATCGCTCTCTGGTCTCCAGGTGGAAGAACCGTTCTCGCCGTTAAGCGATGAGGAATCGCTACCCGCGTGGTCGATGCTTCCAGCTGGAGATCAGAGATGAGATGTCAAAACTTGTTACGTCATATACGTGTAACAAAATGACGTCATGTATCGCCATTTAGGCCCGAGTAATCTAGTATGGCTTTGGCTAAAGGGAAAGAGCCTGAAGTTAAGTGGCCATTGCGGTAACTACTGGAATCCGTTACGCATTATTGCGGGAAAATTCTGAGGTCTTGAAGGACAGAAAATTCTACATGATTAAAAAAAATAATAATAATAAAATTAAAATAAACATCTGCGCTTATTTTAAACCTTTATTTTAAGTCTCATATAAGTTAGAGGGGTTTTTAATAAAATATAAGACTTAGGCTATATGATTCGCTTTATGATTTTAAAATATTTTGATTCCATATCAAGCTAAGATGGTTTGAAGTTGATCTAAAGTTTATTAACTTTCAACCATTAGAGCTCAACTAGAGGACCCGTGCAGCGCAATGCGCTGCATTTATCAGAGTATCTGGTGATCAAACCTTGCTCCATGGCAATTTACCGAGTTACTTTGAATGAAAATTAAATTGTAGTGAAAATCAGATTACACCATATTGGTATGTCAATCTTCATATGGTGTGTACCATATTGGTAATCGATCTTCATTACTAATTCTCCAACTTCCCAATGTTATACTCTTAAGACCCACGTAAAAATTTTCAATTTCCAAACTTATTTTTATGCATCATTAGAATGAATCTTTTTGTATTGCGTTACTATTTGCATTAAATTAAGTTACTAAACTTATTTTTGGGCTCAAATACACATAAATAGAAAGTTAAAACAAAATCTATCTGCTACATCTTGAGAAAAAGGTAAAACATACAATTTGTCCCACACAATAGACACCCTTTCTATTAAAGTATGGAATTGCGCTGATATTTTAATACCGCACCAGTTCAATTGATTCTATTCAGCATTCAGCTTGCTTTTAACATGTGTTTATCTGTTTTACTATCAACAGCTGTTTTAGTTTTCAATTCAATAAAAATTGTTCCCCATGTTAATCTTATGGACAAAATACAAACTTTAAGGGCTTCCCGTGGGCTCCAGAATTAAAATATCAAAAATCCAAAACCTTATTGCAAAACTACGAACTGAGACCATTCTTTTGACACCTCAAACTTTAAAATTGGTCCAGAAATAAGGGAGGAGTAGTGTTAACAAAAAAAGGGCATCACGTATTATATATATAGATATAGATTCAACATATGAAAAAATAGAAAGCTAATGAAATAGCCCATGTCTTTATCTTACATTGAAAAACCCTCCCACTTTTATCAGTCTTAACATTATGACACATTATTTACACTCACGTGCTAATTAGCAGATTGCTGCTTAGTCAGCTGTTTTAAATGAATCAGCTGTTTTATATATATATATATATATATATATATATATATATAAAACAGTGGTAGGTAAAAATGTTTCTATTTATACTAGTTTATTTTCTTTACTAGTTACTTAGTTATTTTTAGTTATAGTAGTAGTTACATATTTATTTTCTATTTATACTATTAGCACAGTAATAAATAGTACAACCAAGAGTCTAGAATGAAAAGGACGTAGGTGACATCAACAAAAAGAATAATAAATTGATGACATCAAAGATGCAGCACCAGATATATTCCAAACAAACATATAATCTACCTGTCATTTTAAACAACATGACGTCAGAGGTGCAGGACCGCTTCAATCAGCTGTTGGTGTCACCTACATTGGTTTGTTCTATATACATTGAGTACAACCATATTTAAACTTATAGGTACCATGTGTAGACCATTAGGATAAAACGTGCCTAAATACTTGTTGTCAAGCTTTTATGCAGACCTTTATCATCAGTAAGAATGGTATTTTTAATACATACGTAAGTCTTATTACGGCGAATTGATGTGTTAATAGTTTATTAATACCTTTTTTTTAACAAACAATACATGTTATATAAAATTATTTTACAAGTCCAAACGACGAATGAAAAATGATTACGTTTGGTTGGTTTCTTGGCACATGACATGTAAAATGCCAGTGGCAGCAAAACTAAAACCCAACAATTGCTTAGCACACTCCGACTTAAGTAGGTCTATTGTGTATTGCCTATATCGTACTGTCCAAGTTAAATATTATAACATTTAAGTATTCTATTCATAGTAAATAGCAGAAAGTTGTAGTGCTTTCAACATAATAAAAATGTTTTAAGAACTGAAGTTACTTTAGTACACATGTATGTATGACAAGAAATGTTGCGACATATTTGCAGTGAGGCTCATGCAAGTATTAATATATCTGTGTACCAGTATGGTTATTTTTATATTTTTACCTATATTATACAAATAGAAAAATACTATTTTTTGGAATGAAATATAGTTGATACCCAGTCTAATTACACACCATATACAGGGTGGATAAATGACCAAGATAAATCGAATTGTTAGTAGTGATTCATATTTCTTCTGTAACAAAATAGATGCTTATTTAGGAAAGTTATTATATTATCAAATAAATTTACAATAAGCATAATTAAAAAGGGCCTTGATCACTGAAATCTATGTAGGGCAGGCCACGACACCAGGCAATGAGAATCGCGCCCTTTATGAGCAGACCAGTTTCTGCAAAGGGAGAGCGTCGGTGAGGCTGGTGGGGTGGTGGTGGGGGGAGGGACACCTGGTCCGTCTCATTTCCTGGACAGAGAATCTTCGTGTCACTTCACCTGGATATTAAGCTTGCAACCAGACCTACCAGACCTGCTCGCCACTGTTTGAAACCGTCCAAATAAATTTAAAGAATTTCTGTGTAGTTTATATATAACCATTTAAACTTGTTTTAACGCCATTCCATTATTGGGTAAATGCAAAATCTAAAACGCCAATAAAAATGTTAAGATTAAAAATTAATTTACCTCCAGGTAAACGTCAGATATATTTTTATCTATTATTGGGGTTTCTAATTAAGATGCATTTTGGTGTATGCATCTTTCCTCAAACACAATGGAAACAGAAAATTAAAACATTATTTTATATTGGAATCTATCTGAGAGTTTGATTTATTCGCCGCAAAAGTTAAAAAGAAAAAAAAAAAACATTCCCCTATTTTTTTATGTTTTAATTTTTAAAATTTGACTTAGTTGTCCAATAGTAAATAAAGTAATAAAAAAAATATTTTTTATGTATACAATTTTTATTTTTTAGGCTATACTGGGTAGCATTTCTATATTTTATTTTTTTTTTATTCGAATTAAGAATTATACATCATAAAACGTATCAAAATCCGGATTTCCTTCATATCTACATTTGAAACATATGTAGTCCTGAGATTCCGTGGAAGAAGACATTGAATAGTATACATACCTTAAAGTTGGGCGCGATCGGAAAGTTTCTGACGACTTGGTATGCAATCCTGTATTCTCAAGGTGTCCGGGAAGGAAGCCATGTATTATTCAAGTTCCAACATGTATCAGCTGATATTGCGGTGTGGCCGCAACTACGTGTATACGGTTACACCCTCTATCAGGCATTTGTATTCATTTGTGCAAATTGACCCATCTAACTTTTAATCTGTTTCATTTACAGTGTCGTAGAGCATGGGCATCATGTTTCTGTTAACTTAGTTATAGAATAGTGTGCGATTCTATTGTGCTTCATTGTGACACTATTAGCCTAGTATTGAATTACTAAAAGTTAAACTAAGTCATGTTATTTACAACAATTCAGTATCAGTCTTGCAATTCAGCCTTTTTTGTAAAATCACAGAACTTCTGTTAGGAATAGCAAAGTGTGACAAGTCAACAATAATGCTATAACTACAGCTTATATATTTATGTACGGCATTAAATGAAGTGAATTTCAAAAGATTTAATTTTTAGATAAATATATCACCATTTGATAGCTGTTCGGATGTAAAAATGTTTTACAACTGCATAGTTTCGTAAAACATTACAATGAAAATTTTTTGGACAATAATCAATAATTTATTAGAACACATTAAAAACTAGGAGCTACTATGTTTTTATAAATTTTGGTCGCCAAGAATTAATCATATTTCAAAAATATAAATTGAGAACGGCGGCCTGTCATAGAAGCTCATAAGTAATATCATAACGCAAGAAAAATCATAAAAATTAATTTAATAAATTATTGTTCAAAATAAACACTACCAAATACTTTCATCCCCTGATACTGAGTTTCTAACATAGCAAACCATTAACCATATCTAATTTCTGTATTTTAGAAGGATTTTTTTTCGCTATAAACCTTACCACACATTGGGTTTTCGCTATGGCAAAACTGTTAGCGGCTTAAATTTTTTATTCAAAGGGTTAAGAATTCGATCCTCTTCCCTTCTTTGTTTTTATGCAATCAGGACTAGGAATCAGTTTAATGAAGATTCATATCAAAGACATTTTTCCTTTTAAATGTGTGGTATTTTAAAGGTGTGGAATTCAGGTTTCACTTAGTTATAGAGTATTATTCTAATATGATAATAGTTATAGTAGTATTATTATCGTGCAAAAACATATACACACGTTTCCATACATTTTAACCGGCATACCAGGAACCGCTACTAGTTAATTGTAAGGGTTGATATTCAAGTCTGATTTCTCACGGAAGGACGGGATGTAAGGCTGGAGGCTGCCAGCTTATTAGCCCTTCCAATGTTGTCAGCATCCGGCCGCCATCCCAATCATGGCAGAGTTGGACGCCTCTGGTTTTATTCATAATGAATTATCCTTTTACAAATTAAAATCCCGGGCAAGACAGCCGTTTAAGCGTGCGAATCCTGTTGAGCTTACGCTTGAAATATTTTACTGAAACAGTTTAATAGGCTTAGCAGATCTCCCCAGGGAAGAAATTCGCAGATTACTCGTATTTACTTGGTAAATTGAGTCACAGCAAAATTAAATTAATCTTTATTTCTACGTGTCCTGTTGAAGTTACAGTAATAGTATAAAATACTGAACCAGGTTTTTTATAATAATAGAAATTAAGTTGAATAGCCTATACACTGTTAAAATAAATTGCAGTTAAATCATTGCTGTATTTCCAAAGTATATTTAGCTGTAAACAAGTGAATCAAATATATCAAGTTATGCGACAAATTTGCATGTAGTATGTTGAAAAAATTTCGACCTCCTATTAATAAAATAAATAATATATATGCATATGTATATATAAAATAAACCTTCAGCAAAATCATATTATATTAATACAACTCATACTTTCCCACTGAAGGCAGATTATCTAACGTAAATAATGTTTCTGAAATCCAAACAGTTATTATTTGAACTTGATTTTAAATTTTTGAGGACATTCGAGCTTCATTTAAACAAAGGTTTTTTTTTTAATCGCTGTCAAACAAAAAGGTAATTGTGATACAAACACGGGTATGGTATAAGTTTGGTAATAAACTAATCGTAAGGTAAAACAATTTGAATCATGTATCTTTTTTTATTTTAGATCACTTGTATGCGTTTATTTTACTTTCATATAGCATTATAAAATATACTTCTTTAAGCTGAGGTTTATCTTGTACATCATACAATTTATGTTTCATTCGGACACGTTTGTATAGGTGTTTCGTTCGGTAGTGTGTCCCTTCGTATATACACAACAACCAAACTAACCAACCAACAACCACAATAAAAATAAAACTAAACTGAAACGTGAATAAAAAAAGTTATTTTTCCTCCACCTACTATCTAAAGCCGTTTTTTACTCCTTGGAATAGAGTAGTAAAGTACTAATTTCTATCCCAAGTAACTCGAATACTTAATTTTTCTACCTAGGGAAAACTCAAGTTTTTTCGTAACACGGGACTAAAGTTAGTTACATAAGAATAACATTAAAAGAGAGATTAAAAAGAACATGAGCCACAGTCAGCTGTTACTTGTATTTGTTTCGTTACTCATTGTTGACTAATAGCAGCTGTAGCTGCTGCTCACTGCTGACCAATCTGTCAGCAGTGAGCAGCATCTCTAGTACTAGAGATGACCGTGGCAGTGTACGTGTTTGTTTACATTTCGCTTGGGTGGGCTATTAACCTAAGAAGTCCAAAACATAAGTGTAAAACTTTTGACTAGGCTTAAATTATATTTAGTTTTTTCGTGTTCTTTAAAAATGATATAGCCTACCTTGTGTGTTTTTTATGTTGATGTGACTGAACCAGCTTGACGGAGCGAGGGATCATATGAAGGTAAAGTTAAATTATATACGGTAGGACTATTAGGCCTAAATTTTATTCGTGTAGGTGGAGGATAAATGTTGTGTGCATCAAGGGACTAAAGTACTTTTCTCCCTCAGAGGAATTGACAACACAATCCCTTCAGGGAGAAAAAATTGTACTTTAGTCATTAGAAGCACAAATAACTATTGTTTCAGAACTTGTAGCCTACATCCACCACCGTGAAATATTTTTTCACACAACTTAGACACCCTTTTGAGACAGTAGAGGATACCAGCAGAATATGACTAATATTCCAACTAGAGAAAAAAATGGCACACCGATATCGGTAGATGGAAGATTTTCTAAAGGATTTATTATTCCATGAGGGTCTGGTCATGAACGATGCATTATTCAGGTGGCAGTGTCGACGTATGACTCAGCACCGAGTGCGGCCTCAGCGTGTCGTCTCGTCATGGAGCACACCAACACCTAGGCGATGCGAGTTGTTACTGATCCTTTATTGTAAAAAAATAAAAACAAATCCTCCTGGTGTATTTTAGAAATAATATGATACAATTTTTGTCATCAAACTAGGGGTTTAGTTTATTTTTTCATGAGTTTGTACAACTATTCAGTTCAAAGTATTAGATAACCAGCTGTTCCATGAATTTAAACATATAAAGTAGGCCCAGCGGTTTTTGGCCGTTCTAAGTTATATGGCGGTCTTGTAGATATCAAGGTTGATTGTGTCGCCATGGAACAGAATACAAATATTAAGATTTAGAATATGTTTAAATTCAATTTTAAATTTTAATTATTTCAAATTTTTTAATTTCAGTGCAGTTCCAGCATTTCTTTCAAGTAAAAGACCGGATTTATATTCAAAGAAGTATTGCCTGAGCCTTGAATAAGTTTTGAAATCGTAATGTGTTATGTGACAGAACGATTCTTTTTTAAGAACCAGTTTCACCATGTAAATACAACTTTGTATTCATATTTATTAATTTTAAGTTTCTGATGCGATGGACTTATTCATTTTCCAAACCCAAAACAATAAGAGAATAGAAATAATTGTAATCACTTGTTCACGTCTTTTCCTTTTCGATGAACATCCACAGATTAAACACCAAACAAATAAATTTTAAACGGGAGCAAATGCGCAAGTGATGAAGTCAAAGCTTTGATCCAGCCTAACAGCAAAATTCAAAGCTAACAGAATTAGGACCCTTTCTGAAATCGTCGCAGCATCAAGCGGGACCAGTCCTGCTCATTTTGTCACTTAGGTCGTAATACTTTTATCCTCACACTAGGATACAGGAGAGACATTTTAGTTTTGTAATATATACTAATAATAAAATCATACACATAAACTTTACATTATAAATTATGTTAACTTTAAAGTATTTTATCCTTTAATTAATTTTAGCTAATTGAAGCTTTCAAAACAATTTAGATTATTATTGTTGTCTTTGAAACTTATGAGGACACACTATACCTAAACTCATATAAAAGATATCCAAAGTGTCAATTTCACTATCTCTCGCCTAGGATAAGAACTATATACTCAAAATAAAAAAAGGATCAAATATTGTATAGTTAACAAAACTTCAATTTAATTAAAAAAAACAACATCACTTCCATTTAAAAACATTCATAACCAAACATGCTTTCCTTCTTAGCAACCACCAAACAATAACATACATTTTAATAACATGTGTTACAAAAACTATTTCAATTAAAGTAATCAGCTGTTTACAGTTCAGAGTAAGATTTGTGTTCTTGACATTCTCCCACCAAGTTAACCAGGTATGGTTAACTTCATCACTTTTGAACAAATCTGGCGGGATTTTCCCTGATCTTCCACATCTTGTTTTATTTTTAGGAAGACACTCAAAACTGCTCAAAATGTCCTTGATATTTTCCCTAATACTAGATTCTTCGTTATATACAAATTCGTGAGATGGCCACTCCTCTTGTGATTTCTTTAGCCAATCTGGTCCCTCCCACCATGACGACTGTACAAGATGTTTTGCAGTGCATCCCCTAGAAGGTAAGTCAGCGGGATTAAGAGCCCCATTGACATGATTCCATTGTTCTGGCTTAGTCGCTTTCTTTATTACTGTTACTCGATTTCTAACAAATGGGGCCCACTGTTCAATTAAATTAGCACCCTTTTCCAGGCAGTCATTCAAAGAAGGGTTCTTTGACTCATGGGCAGAGGCATCAAATACTGGACGTACCTTTGTTGTACCTTGTTCCTTAATTACTGGCCTGTGTGGTAAAAAATGCTTAATTTCATTTAACTCAACTGTAGGAACCTCTTCAATTATAGACTCACCTTCCCATTCATCAAAGACTTGTTGGTACTTGGAGTATACCCCATCCCTTTCTAACTTCTTGATAGTGGATTCCAATCTTTTTTCTGCTAAAGACTGGTTGGATGGTAAGGGCGGATGGTACTCTTTCCATGGAAGTTTTACCTCATACCTCCCCTCTGAATCTACCTTAAGAGTATCCAAGAAAAACTTATCAATCCCTTTTTGGGCATCCAATTTACTCTTGACATCAGTAGGGTCCGAAATACCAACCAAATCTAATTTCCAGAGATCAGAACTATTTAAGCTGTCAACAAACATTGAAGTGACTACCATAGCTTTACTCAATTTTAGTTCAGAGTTTGGTATTTTACCCATCAGTGTCCATCCCAAATTAGTTTCAACAGCAGTTAAACCAGAAGCAAGAATTTTCAAATTACCGGTAAAGATTTTCCCCACAACATCAGCCCCAATAAGGATTTCTATTGGACCAGAACAGTCATGAAACTGATTTGGCAGGAGACCAAATTGATTCAGTTCCTCCAGTAAACCTTCCCTAACATGAGGTAGATCATCACAAATGATTTCCTGGTCTAATACATCAAAATTGCACAAGTAATTACCATCAATACTTGACAGATAAAGCTTGTATTTATTATGTTTACATATACCTGACCTTTTACCTCCAAACAAAGCATGCACGATGTTTTCTTCCTCAAATGGAGAATACCTCATCTCTTGGGCTGTTTCTTTCAGAAGGTAGGAGCGCTGGGATCCCGTGTCCAACACTGCTCTGGCGACCTTTTCCACTCCATTTCCTCGTATCTTGACCATTAAAGTAGGAAGAAGCACGCTGTCAGATGTAGCATTAGCTAAAACATTATCTTGGTTAGGAATATTAGCAAGTTTTGAAGGTAAAACATGTTCCGGTTTACGCCTCTTGAAGTCAGGACATAATAAAAGCTGATGTCGTTTGTCACACACAAAACACTTATGTCTGTACTTACAGAATTTAGCTACATGATTAGCTTTCATAGAAATCAGACAACATTTTTTACTTTTAACTATGTCTAACCTGTCTGAGTATGACATGTCTCTAGCCTTGTAACAATTTGGACTACTGTGTCGAGTGTCGTTACAAAATATACAAACAGATTGTTTTTTGTCGCTCAATGACAACAACCCTGTGGCACTAGGAGTAGAGACCTTAACTTTAGGAAGTTTACTAGAACTAACCCCCTTTTCAGACTTTTTATCCTTAGTAGGTTCCCCAAAACCGGACATAGCAACTGAAATTCTCTCTTCATTTTGTACCTCGCTTTTCATAAAAGCCATAAATTTCTCAAGCCTTATTTCAGCAGAAGGTGTGTCCCTATCAGTGTAACTCCTTTGCCAAACCCTTAAAAAATCTTCTGACATACATGATTCCAATAAAGGACAAAGAATGGAGGCACACTTTCCCTTGGTTACACCTAAAACTTCAAGTGCCTTTAAACAACACTCAAGTTTGTCATACATCACTGCCAGGGAACATAATTTATTTGTAGGAAGAGTCAAACTAAGCAAATCTCTAATATAAATTTCAATCAAAACATCTTCCCTACCGAAACGTTCCTTTAAAGCATTGATTGCCAAAGGATAGTTTTCCTCTGTTGGTGGAAAACATTCTAGAACACTCCAAGCACGAGAGTTTTTGACAATAGCTTGATCTAAATAATAAAATTTATCTACAGCAGGAATACTATTGTCATCATGAATCCTTTGATATTGGTTCCTAAAAGGCAACCATTCTCTTAAATCTCCCGAGAATTTACGTAACTCTACTTTAGGCAAACGTAAGTTGTAACTCTTTTGACCGGTAACAGATACATTAGAAACTGATTTTTGATCTGCTGAGGATTCATTAAGTTTACCTAACAGACGTACCTTGATGAGTTCAAACTTACTCCTGTAGTCAAAGCATGACTCAGATTCCTTCGCCAGATCCTCTTCTGTTACATCCTGGTCACCTAGCATGTGTTCCACGAGTTCCTCATCTAGACTGGAAATTGTTTGCATGCAGTCCTCTAAAACCTTAAAGCATCCTTGAGCTTCCTCTAACTTTCCACCTTCTAAATGTTCCGATAGAAGACCGAGTTGTTTCGTAAATTGTCTTTTGTACAATGACCTCTTTTTCTTTGCCTTATCCATTGAGAATTTCCAAGAAATTGACTATAATTTACTATGCCCACGTTGTAGCGCCAAATGTCAATTTCACTATCTCTCGCCTAGGATAAGAACTATATACTCAAAATAAAAAAAGGATCAAATATTGTATAGTTAACAAAACTACAATTTAATTAAAAAAAAACAACATCACTTCCATTTAAAAACATTCATAACCAAACATGCTTTCCTTCTTAGCAACCACCAAACAATAACATACATTTTAATAACATGTGTTACAAAAACTATTTCAATTAAAGTAATCAGCTGTTTACAGTTCAGAGTAAGATTTGTGTTCTTGACACAAAGTATTATACAGAAAAAATATAGTGAATTTACACATTCAATTGCCAGTATTTTTAAAACCACGTACATTAATAACAACACACCATAAATTCGTATTATCATTGATACCATGTTAACTATGATTTATTCGGATCAGCATTCATGCTGTGCAGGGTTTTGAGCAATTTACAATGTGTAAATGCGAGTAGAACATAGTAATGTGGCCACGCTATTAGCGTACTCGTACTGTTACGCCTGACGACGAAACAGCATCTACTATGAGAACTTTTATAAGAAAAACATGTGGAAAAGCTACTACAAAATGTTGTTGTTGATTGACTTACCCTAATGATTTTTTTAAATTAATACATCTATATCTATACCGTGATTTTATGGCTATGATTAACCTCACTTGTACTGAGTACGGAAATAACAGTGAGTACCTGATGACAAAATTGCAGAGTAAAGCTAGGGGTTTAATAACTTCTCTTCGGTTTTGAAGAAAAACGTCTATAGCGCCAATACATTGATTCAGGTTTGATAATTTTTAAACTTAAATAATTTTTTTGCGTCTATCAAAACAACCTTGAGGTGGGTTTCAAAGTGTTTACTTTGAGGATGCAATTATATGCAAGCCGTGTTATCCTTGTATTGTATTGTTATCCCTAATTGCATTGTATTGTTATTTTTATTCCAGCTTTGTCTCGTTTTCGTGTTTAACTGACTAAATCAGACTTTTTCTAGGTCAAGGCGCATGGAAGTTATATATGACCATGGTAACAGTTTAACTAGATGTGTAAGTTATGTTGATCAGGAACGTTAAAATTCTATAACTTAACCCAAACCGTCACAGACAGCTAGGTGGCAGCAGTGCCCTGGACCCAGTATATTGAATATAAGCACAGACCGCCGACTAGTTTAATTTCCTGCAGTAGAAATCTTCTTCTTCGCACCCTCACTTTCTGCACTCTGGTGGATGACCTTCTTCTAAGACCCTAATGCTCTTGTTTTCGATAAGATGTTACTTAGGGCAATAAATAAAAAAAGTTGGTAAACAATAATATTACAATTGTGGTCCAAAATTATATTTTTTGAACAAGTAGATGCCATTTTTAAATTCAAAGCATAGCATTTTAGTACAGTTTAAATTTTTTTGTATTTAAGAATTTTGAAAAAAAAAATCTGATTGTAATTGAACTAAATAATGTAAATACTACATTTAATCAAAATAAAATGGAGGGTAGATTTTAATTACGGAATGTAAAAATTAAAAACATTAAATCGTTAACTTTGTTAAGCTTCTTTATCTTTAATAACTGGTCGCGTTTTCCAACATAAACAACAAATAAAAAACATACAGTAGAATAAAATACTTATGGTGAACCCTAAAATTGTGTTTTTAACTTGAAAGGTAGCTTGTTGTGGGGGTTTCCTAACTTAGAATGTAATAATAAAATGATACAAATATAATTCTCCAGCGTAAAAGTGTACACAAACAAAACGTACCCTTTGTTGTGCAAAAAGAACTCGTATCGGGCTCTCAATAACAGAAATTGTTCACAAAACAAACATCTGGGCCTGCATTAGCCCGCAGCCACTAAGTTGGTTCCCGGGGGAAATACATTTAAGTAACCGAATCTCCTTACAGGTTAAATACAAAGGTTAGGTTTGTAAACCATTACTGGGACTCAAATAACTAACTGCAGGGATTGAATAGTTTTATGAAACATACTCAAATAAAATACTCTAACAAAAGCCAACGATTTGAGAAGGAATTTTTCACTGTCATTGACATAATTGGCATTACAAAATTATATTTATCAATATTTATATTGGTTTTTATATAATTAAAATTATCTCTTATATTAATACGTGAGGGCTGTTTTTTGTGAACAAAACTCCTCCGTTATTTCTGAACCGTTTTTAATGTTTGAGGTGTCAAAATGTTTGTCCCAATTCGTAGTTTTGCATTAAGGTTTTAGATTTTTGATATTTTACTCTGAAGGGCATGGGAAGCCCTTAAAGTTGGATTTTTGTCAATAAGATTAACATGGATAACAATTTAAATTGAATTGCAAAACAGCTGTTGATAGTAAAATAGACAAACACATGTTAAAAGCTAAATATAACGAATTTTTTATGCAAGGAGGCAAGATTTCATTATTACTAAGCAATCGGGTAAATGCAGAGCATTGCGCTGCACAGGCACCCCTAGTTGCTATTTATTAGTGCACTTAAAATATAACTACTGTATTTTCCGATACCAGTTTTAATATCAATTCACACTTTAAAATTAAACTTAATACAGGGTGTCCCGGAACTCTCTGGAACCCTTTTGTATATTTGTTCCTTGCATCGAGACAAGAAAAAAACATCATACAAATAGGGGTCTAAAATCCATTGTTTAGCCGCTAGCCGCCATTTTGTTTTTTTTTACGTTATAATTTTTATTTCCGTAACGGATGGTTGTATTCAGATCATATTTGGTATGAATCTTTATCATACTATTGTACATTTTCAGGACAAAAATTAATTTTTTCCACTGTGTATTTTCAAAATGGCGGCCATTTTAAATTTTCAAACTCAAATATCTCAAATTTGGTGAATTAAAAAAAATTTACTTTGTACGAAAAAGTTGCCAAATTTAATTATCTAACCAACGGTACCAAGTTTGTAAGGATCTGATAACAAATAACGCAGTTATTGCGTTTTTTCCGTGAAAATGGCCATAATTTGCATAAATTATGATGCAAAATCAATGTTTTTTTGGAGAAAAATCACAATAACTCAGTCATTTGTAATCAAATCCTTACAAACTTGGTACCGTTGGTTAGATAATGAAATTTGGCAACTTTTTGTCTGTGGTAAAATTTTTTTGAAATTTACCAAATTTGAAATATTTGAGTTTGAAAATTTAAAATGGCCGCCATTTTGAAAATACACAGTGGAAAAAATTAATTTTTTTCCTGAAAATGTACATTAGTATGATAAAGATTCATACCAAATATGATCTGAATACAACCATCCGTTACGGAAATAAAAGTTATAATGTGAAAAAAACAAAATGGCGGCTAGCGGCTAAACGATGGATTTTAGACCATTATTTGTATGATGTTTTTGTCTTGCCTCGATGCAAGGAACAAATATACAAAAGGGTCCAGAGAGTTCCGGGACACCCTGTATATTACATTGCCAAGCACCATGTAACAAAGTAAAAAGGAAAATTAATTTTTGAAGCATATCATACACAAATCATTAGTTTTTTGTGAGAATTCAAAATTCCGCATCACAACAAAACATTTCTTTATTCACCTGGAATCTAAGATGAAAATTAACTTAATATCTCCCAATGGAGGTGCTTTTGTTTAACACATTATTTGCCTATTCTCAAGAGATTTTAAACACGTTGAAGAAATTTATTTGCAATAACCTAACATTATTTTTAACACCATAACAGTTCATACACAATAGAAATACATTTTCAGGAATAATGGAGTTAATTTTTTATACTATTCGTTTTCGCCCGGTACAACTTAACTAACTAATTAAATTTAAAATCATGTTGTTTAACATTGTTTATTAAGTTATATTAATAATCCCATCCACTTTATTGTTTTACAAAATATTAACTAATGTTGTCCAGTCTAAATAAGTAAGATTAGGCACCCCTCTTGCCGTTAATATAAAAAACTAGAGTGCTGTATGGCAAGTTAAAAGTCACAACTCTAAATCCCAATTTGGACATATAATGTTTAGTTTAAAAAGATTACTAATTTAAAGATACTTTTAATTAATAATCCATTAAGCAAACCATATGGGCAGTTTTGTATCGCCATGTTTTATGTGCTTCCCATTTTGTAACGCTTTTTATGTAAATAGGGAACTTTACATTTCATATGAAACCTCCCATAAACTTATCTAGAGCTCAATTTAACGTAAGCTCAACTATTAACGTGAGAGGAAATAATTACTTTATTAATATCATCTCTCAAAACACTACTTCGCAGTTGTAAAAAACCGAAAATCCATGGAATAAAAAAAGGGTTAGTAGAATATGTATTTATGTTAGATGGTTAATTAAGTTGAGATGGATTTACACGGCAAGCAAGGTGCGATTTACGTTAATATCACTCAGCAAAGACTGTTACGTATGTAAGTGTAACTAGTTAAAACTTGTGGTTGCAATCAGAACTTCTTAAATGGTGCAACGTTATAAAGGCTTGCTAAGTCTTTTTACGACAAATGAAAACAAATAAATTTTTAAGTAATCTCGATGAATTAAAAATGATAAACACGTAATAGCGGCAAAATGAAGAAATGTATTCTAGATTTGGCTTGTAAATTTGGCAAAAGCACTGCCTTAGAGGATATTTAAATAAAATGAAAAACCATGAAGCTAAAACTAAATGAGGAGTGAGCATAAAATCATTTAATATTAAGTAAGTAAATAAATATGTATCTCATTTGTATATTTTATTGTATTTTTATGGATTATATTGTCAAATACCTCGGGGCTAAGGACTAAATTGCTTACTTATCGAGGCGAACATTTGTATATTCTTGGACTAATAAATAAATGTACTAAAACAAATCTAAGCATGTTTTGGTCACTTTGGCGGAAATATATTAAAATTGTATGCGAAGAGGTGTACACTCAACCCGATGTGGCAGTTCAGTATGTTCCAAGGAAAGCGAATATATTATATCATGTTTGGTAAGCTGAACATGTTAGTGCTCTAAATTGGTATGGATGCTAGGGTAAAAAACAAAACAAAGGAGTTTGCGTAAACAATTTATTCTATGGAAGCAAGACAAACAGTGAAAAAGGATGCTCAATAAAACAAACAGAAAAATACTAAGTATTTATTCCACACAAACTAGTAAATAAAACGTAAAATAATAAACTAAAAAAAAACTATACCTAATCTAAAAGATTTACAACTAAATAGTGGCTGCAAACAAAATGTTTAAAGACATAATACTGGCAAGCTATACAATGTCAAACTCATTACAAAATACATTATAATACTGCATTGAAAAGTGTCTCGTAAAATGTACAATACAGAAGAATTTATACTGTTTAGTTAGCACGTTAAAACATGGAATGGTAGATTGAATTGGTTTAGCAAAATTTAAGAAATTTTAACTAATAAATGATAAATCTAATTTTTTTAGTAAACAGATAGTGAAAAATCAATAATTGCAGAGAATATTATATTGATGTTTTTATTTCACGTAAATACATTTTATTAATTTTTTATTTAACATATAAAGCATAAAGTTTCTAAGTATAATTCCTTTTAACTTTTACAATGAAAAAAGATAATTTTAAATACAATTCAACATTCTACATTACCTACATGACAATAATAATAATAATTTTATTATTAAGCCACTAATAATAAAAAGAATATAAAACTTATAGCTTTTATAAATAAATTATTAATAAGCAAGCAAATAGGTTATGATTGCCATAAAAAGCAAAAAACATGCCAACTATCCTTTAACCAAGCAAGCATTAGTTTTTATGTAAAATTGTAAAACCCATAAAAATATGCATATTTATGGGTGAATATTTATTGGTCCATCCCTTGTCAACAGATGATACAAACGTATAAGTAACAAAAGCGTGACCTTTGGCATTTATTAATGGTTTGGATAAAACGTAAGATATTATTTATTTACTATTGTTTCACGTACGCCCGTTTGAACACGTCATATTCTTTCACCATTAATGAACCAAGGCACATATGAGCGTTAAAAAAATCATCAAACTTATAATACAAAATTAAAGGTTGCCGATTTCATATCTTTTAACTTTAATTCAACAGTGTAAATACTTCATTACTATATATTTAAATAACATAGTACTTTGATTAATTAAACGATAATGGCCAACAATTAACCATAGGTATTTTTATATAACTGTGTAAAAATATAAACTCGAAATAAAGAAAGTAAAATGTACGACGTTGGATTTTAGAAGAAAAAATTAGGCCTTCAGGGAAATTACGGTATCGGTACACACTAAAAAACCATTTCACGCGGGCACTTGCATAAAAGTTTGGTAAAATATATTAATCTTAATTTATTAGACAATTATTGGATTATTTCATTTTTGGGGCAAAGTAAATATAAATTTACTAAATATAATTTTATAGCTAGTCTTTAAATTTTGCTGTTTTTTTTTTGTTTATTGCTTTTTGCTCACAATTTTAGGCCCTATGGAAATCAATAATGTAAAGATCATGGATGCTTTTATCTCTAGAATTTAAAAAATCAATCAACTAATAAGGCAATAGCGTCATGCAACCAAAATACTTGTGCATCATGCAGCATGCAACAAGCATTACCAAACATGCAATTGGGCAGGCACGAATAAACTATTAATAAAACAAAATATAATATTGTTGAAAAATATAAAATTTTACTTCAAATTAAAAAGTAAATGAATGACAAAAATTATAAATAGTAGGAAAGGTGATGAAACAGGAATTACACTTATGATATCGATTTTCCTCGATTATACCTGTGCTTACAAGACGTTATAGTTAAATTATATTTTTAACAGTAAAGAACGTCAGATAACAACAAAGTGTAAATGGGCGTCAAACCCTTTTCTGTTAGCAACCAAATTTCAATTTAACAAGAAAAAATATTACATTCTTCCTTTACAAAAACTACCCATATTTTATGCTTTTCTTGGTTAATGTTTTAGAGGTACAATATGGTTAATCTTATTCAATGAAGCCAGTATGATTTAAGTTACTTAAAGAGTCGCTACAAACTTTGAAAACAAAAACATATTTGATTTATTTGAAATTTTATTTCAAATAATGTAATGTTCTAAAATAATATTTAAGCATGCACGCTGCTTTTATTAATCCTTTGCAATACAACGTAGTATTCTAAGGTATTCGTAGAGAGAGATAAAGAGCGATGGGATGAAAATCACCTTAGCAAACACTGTTGTGAGTGTTATTTTACAAAGAGGTTTTAATTTGTCCAGCCAAGGATTTCAGTGTATTTAAAGTGGTAGAAAAACAAGCAATATTTTCAATGCTCTATATTAGGAAAGTTTTTTTGTAAACTTACAAAAACTAATCTATTACCAAATGTAAAAACTTGATTAGAAAATAAAAACAAACGACTACAACACCCACAAATATATAGTTAAACTTATACTGCAAAGAATACAGAAGGTAGATGAATGAAAAGATGTAAAATGGCCAATAGCAGGAATGAAGGAAGTCATGTGACTATGACGCCATTTGTCTCTTGTATTATTGTCCGCCATGTTTTTTATGTCATTCTATCTTTGGGCCTGATAATGATCAGTGTGTCCGGTCGAAATCATGCCATTTTCCTTCTTTTTATATTTACCCTCTTTGCTGTAGAGCCTATAAGTGTAAATATATTTTTGAGTGTTGTAGAAGTTTGTTTTTTCATTTCTGATTACAAATAACAAGTATCGTGCTAAAAAAAGTGTTTAAAAAATGTATAAGTTGTTACAAAATTATAGTATATTATAGTACTTTAAAGGTCTTTAAATTCGGACTTATATGCCATAACTGCACGACCTACAAACGTCGAATATGTGAAAATGTTGTCTTTTAAAGTTTCAGTCCAACTGAATTATTTCAAACATTACGGCCATTACCTGGAAATATTATTCGCAATTTATAGCTCGGTCATTAAAATTTGAGTAAGATTTGTAGAATTGTACTCGTATATACCACTAAGTTAGACCTTAAATTTTATTTGCATATCAATCTATTGTTGTTGTTGCTGTGGATAAGGAGACACCGGCCGAACCATCAAGCACGTCTGCTTCTAACAGACATTTAGTGCAAACCCCCGGAAGGTCCGGGAAACTAAAGGAAGAGAATTGATGAGAAGTGGGATAGCAGACGGCCGATTGACCACTCAGAGGGCCATCTCCAGTGCTCATGTGGCAACTGATTGGCAGGCTCAAACAGGCGGTCCGCTTTGCCCTCTGAATGGCCAACTCACCGACTGTCCATTCGTGTCCCTCAGCTAGGGGTTTCCATGTCTTCCGGATGACGTCAACCCCCTGCTGTCTAGAACATGAAGGGATCATGAGGGAAGGGAAATTGTCATAGTGAACGGGCAAAAGACTTGCCACGTGTTATGACAACTTTGTTTGCTGTACCCAATGTCAACTTCGCAACTAGTATGAACCAGTTTTAAAGTTGTCCTGGGACCAACCAGGCTAAATCTTGTGTTTAAATCTTTACTGTCAGTTTAAGAGTAAGCACAATCAAATGAAGCATTTTTTATAAGCATGCGATATGACATAAGTTTCAGAAACAATGAATAAAAGAAGCACCCACCACCGCACCCAATAGTTTAACCGCCTTGGAGTCCCAAGTTTAACTTAAACAGATCTTACCACTACGATACCACCGGACGGCGTATCGACATCTCAGTCCTTTACCTGCAACATACAAACATATAATTTACTTTGTCTTCAGCGGGATGTACAGCATGTAACGCTGTAGGGGTCGGGGAGCAATGATCCGACACAACAAAATCTGTAACATTGGAATAATTCGAGGAAAGAAATGCTTACAACACTTAGTCGTAAATTTTCAAGAAGATTAGGATTTTATTTGAAAAAAGATAAAAAATGTGTTATACGACAAACATAAACTATATTTACATGTAACTTTACTGTGTAAATGGTATACATGGATAAATGATTGAAATACAGTATTAAAATATAAAGATATTCAGTACATTTCAATACACTATAAGTTAACTATACTTTATGAGGTAGGATAACTATTATTTGTAATATTATATTATTAATTTAGAATCCGCAACTGAAATATTATTTTACGCATTATTGAAATATTGCTTGTTGGAAAGTACATATATCCATGAAATAATAAGTATATAGCAGGGGTTGAATATTATGTTATTAGGACTCAAGGTTTCCATTAGGAAGGAGCTAGGCTATAAACAATGCATGCATATATACAACCTATAACCACCGTATACCACACACACATATATCATTACAATAACTACTTCATCAACTAAAATCGCGAATGGTTTAAGCCTGGCGATGTTTGCTTTAGCAGATTGTTTCCAGATTAAAAGTAAACATTTGCAACAGCTCATTTTGTCTCTTTGCGAAGGGGAATGAATACGCACATAATTTACAAGAGACAATAATTGCCAGTGGAAGCGTCAGTGAAAGGCATGAGAAAATGGAACATGCGGGGCCTTTGTAGCGGCCCGCTGCGGGCGAGACGAGCGAGCGAGTTAACGTGATGAGACAGGGACAGAAAATGCTCTTCAAGATCGTGGAGACCTGTTGGACGTCACACCATATGCGTTATTTATTTATAGCGACTAATTATCAAAAGTTTTTCAATAAAACATTCAAGAACACACGAAGCTGTAACAACTCTCCAAACAACAACTCTGCGATTATAGCTGATAATTCGCTTGATACTTTGGGGAAGAACGTTTCAAAATCTCGCATCCGAGAAGGAAGGCTTGCTCTCATTTAATGCCAGGCGGTGAGCCGGGATGTTGTAGACCTAGTTTGTGTACCTTTTGTTGTAGCATCTTGTGGATAAAAGAGTAAGTAGATTGAAGTAAAGGTTCTAATGAAACGCTCCAGGTCTTTATTGAAAACACTAGGAGTACGCTTATTCTGCGCGTATGGGGATGAACGGACAATAAAGATAAGGCATAACTAAATTTCAGAATAAAAAACAAATAAAACACAACTAAATCCCCACACATTCTATAATTTACTTCATAAGTTCTTGTACTCATTTCATTAAACCTTGGAAGTAGTTTATAAAAATAAATAGCTTTATATTTCTGGGAGTACGAAGAAGGATTCTAAAATTTTTGCATTTCTGCTACGTCCATTTGATCCCACTTTGTAGTGATTAAAAAAAACTGATATAATTCAAAATTCGAAAATTCACTTGCCTTACATACATGCAATACATTGTTTTAAAATACTTTTATTCACATGGATTTCTATCATATATAATTTTTTTTTAATATACCACTTGATGTGTTGGGTCCTAAACATTTTTGCCAACGTTACAATTAACTTGGTTTTAATTATTTGAAAGATCAGTACAAATCAGCTTGCTTGCTCCACGTAGTCTACTAAAAAAAGGCATTTATTTTGATTATTACTGTGTCCTTACCCCCATATATTGGGTGATTCACGATGAAGTGCAGTAATTTCGGGAGCTGATTCAAAACATGAAAAATAAAAATAAAAGTCATGTCAACATAATATGTCCTAAAATCCTCCGTTTAGCCTTTAGTCGACATTTTGTTTTATAAATGTAATCATTTTCAATGTATCTAGTTGATCATTTTTATTTCCGTAACGGATTGATGGATTTACTTCATACTAGAGATCGCCCACTGGTCGAAATTCGACCAAAAATTCAGTTGATCTCGAGCCAATTAATTTTAAAATCTATATATATATATATATATATATATATATATATATATATATATATATATAAAATAAAATCCCATATATATAAAAGCTTAACTGTCTTATGATTCAATCAATTATCTTCCTCCCATAAGATTAACATTGACACTTTGAAAGCCTGTAGGGCGTAGCTCCGTGTGCCGAAGGGAATTAAAACGTGATTCTGTTCATCTACAGCATAATACCTTTCTAACGGTATGCGCGGATTTCTCCTACGATGCACACAAGCTGAGAAAAAAGGAGGAAATGAAACATGCTTGCCTATTAATATATAGAGATTTGGCGTGAATCTTAATTACAACAATGTTAGTTTTCAGAAAAAATTATTATTTCCTTAAGTGTATTTTAAAAATGACGGCCATTTAAAAACTTTAACTTAACATTTCTCAAAAACGGAAAGTTCCATAAAAGACCAAAAAGTAATTAAGACAAATTCATTATTTACACAATGATACCAAGTTTGTAAGGATCTGAAAATAAATAAGGGATTTATTGTGATTTCCCTGTAGCTAAATTTTGATTTTGCATTACAATCAATACAAATTAAATAAAATTTCTTTTAAAAAGCTCAATAACTATGTTATTTGCAGTCAGATCTTCACAAACTTGTTATCATTGCTTAGATAATTTAATTTATCATTGGTTAGATAATTTAATTTGTCAACTTTTTTGCCTTTTTAAAATTTTGTTGGGATTTGTCGTTTTTGTGAAATTTGTGTTCAAAATTTTAAAATGGCCGCCATTTTGAAAATACACATGGGAAAATAATATTTTTTTTCTGAATACAAATTGATGTGATATGGGTCCCACACCAAACATGAAGTAAATCCATCGATCCGTCACGGAAATAAAAATGATAACGTGTAAAAACAAGCTAAAAGAAAGATTTTCGGACATATGTTGCCGTGACCTTTTTGCTTATTTTTTATTTGTAGAATTAGCTCCCAAAATTTCTGCACTTCGTCTTGAATCACTCTGTAAAATGGCTAATTATTTTTTTGATACAAAAATATGATAAGGCTATTTTGAGAAAACTATAATAATTAAGAGTCATATCTGTTTGTCAATAGGCCTAGGCCTACTACACAAGAGAACAATTATTCAAGTATGTTCACAAACTTACCAAAATTATTTAGTTCAGCTTAAAGATGTCAATCTTTGCTGCTTGTGAGTGGTTTCAGGTCATTAATAAAACATCCTCAGTCACTAAATCACAATCGTTTATAATGCATCCATATTTATGTCCACCTGCAGTTGTTTAGATGCACTGTTTGTGTAGTGTCAATACTTAATACGTAAACCAATTAGGGAACAGAAGTGAAGTGAACTCAAATGTGTCCTGGACCGATTCGTGTTCAATTCTTGGGTCCTCTCACGTTGTTTGATTTGTGCAATGAAGCACTGGCAATGCGAACCATGGCGAACTGAGTCGAGCACATCCAGTACACTAACACTATTGTGCTAGACCCTGCTTGCCTTGATTCAGTGATAGTCCTGATATTGTATCCAGGTAATATAGAATAATTCAAGGGGTAAAATTGTGATATAAAGCAAATCAAGTATATATTTGTATTGTATCCAAAACACTGGAAATCTAAAGAAATGCATGTATTGCAAGGTTATTTTGTAATTATTTAGGTCCCACATAGTCCCACAGATATGTAGTATTTATTGAAAAATTGTGCATTTGATTATGTATAGAGATTTAAAATTTGGGACACTAATTCTACAATACAAAAGCTTAAATTTAGAGAAGAGGCGATCTTAGATTTTGCATATGGGTTTCAACTGGCGTTTTCACATTTTTTACTATAAAGTTTCTTAATTACCTACATGAATTTGATTTACAAGTCTTGCTGGAGCTAGGCCTAAAAAATAAAAAATGTAGAATTTTTAAGTGTTATGTTATCTTGAATTAATGCAGAGACAATTCAAAAGAAAATCTGATACGATATATCAATATTCTATATGATGTGATATAAATCAAATCGATTGTATTGATCTATAGTATTTTAGGCTCTATACGAACAAAAAATTGATCAATCAGCTTTGAATCACATTTCGATATATCGGATCACATCAGATTTTTAATTATTTTCTCCGCAACAACTCAAGATAATTTCATGGTAATTGATAGTTAAATTGTTTATTTTATGTGTTCTTGCAAAATACTAACTCACAATTGTGTAATTTTTAAATTAAATGGTGAAAAATTAGAAAACCCTATTGATGGAAAATCTAAGCTGGCCTTCTATCTAAATTAAAGCTTTTGTTCATGAGGTATGTGTATTCAAAATTTGAGATCTCTATCATGAAACGCACAATCGGTCCATATAACTGCCAGACTATTAATCTTTAAAACGCATGGAACACCTACATTATAAAAAAACTGCTAAAAATTATATTTGAAATTAATTTTGTTATAAAAACTTATTTTATTTTGGAGCACTGATTTCATGGAAACATTATGAAAGCAAAATACCCCCGTTGCAGCATACCTGCGTACTCAGCGAAATTTTCAACAGCATTCAATTTTTTTTAACTTCCCCCATAAACACCATGGGAACGAGGATGTAGGTTTGCTGCCTTAGGGTTATTGCAAGTAGATATAGGAAAATTCCTAATGCATGTAACCATAGAAAAACTATCGGTTGTAACTAAATTGCATCAAATTCTGATATATTTAATTTTCCCATATATCCCATAGGGCTCTTGGGGTTGAGTAGGTAGATTTTCCGCCATATAGGTGCTGTAAGTAAATATAAGTTAAACCCTACCTAGTGAATGGACATATCAAATTTGATCAAGTTATGTCAACAAATAAGTGAGATACAGGATTTTGTTAATTCCCCATAAGAATAACATTGAATAACTATTTTAGGATTTTCTCTGTAACCTGTTAAGCCATGTTAAAAATTCATAATAATAAATTGTTTGTTTTTTAGGTTCTTTTATATAGTTTTGGTGAAAATTGTTGAATTTTTAAAACTTATGTCCAAAAATACCAAAAACCCATTTTTGAGCCTTTTGAAACCTCATAAAACCCTGTTCCCATAACCGGATAATGCTGGTTCGCAATTAAAATTATTCACTGGTTAAAATTATTTTTCAATGAAATTTGGTAGTACATACCTTTATTAGATGTAACTAATATTTGCTCAAACCCCCCCCCCCTCCGGGAAAGACACCTACACATTAAATCCCATGTTGTTTTAATAGAAAACGAGTCATTGCCAGTCGATACTCGACGAATACATCTCCAGTCTAAAGCTAGGAAGATGGTATCAAACTTGTATAAACTGAAAATAACATACAATCACATAATTAAATAAACTAATTGTTACTCCCTGATACTCCGAATAAAAACTGCATCTTAATAAACACCATCCCATTTCATAAGTCATCGTTATATTTGAATTTGAATGTTAACTGAAAAGTAAACAGAAAAACTAAATTAATTCAATTGACAGAGGGGAGACAGGTTTGTTTTTATGAAGACAGCTGTTTGTTTAATGAAATGAACCATATGTTATAGGTAAACTTACTAAATTTTGTCTTATATTTAAATTCAGGTTGAAATAATAAAACGTCTTCCAACACTACTCGATATATTTACACTTATACTGTAATTGTTTACAAGACGGTAAATATATATAAAAGATCTTATAATGGCGATCGATTTCGACCAGTCACACCGGTCATCATCAGGCCCAATCAGAGAGTCTCTGATTGGGCCTGATGATGACCGGTGTGACTGGTCGAAATCGATCGCCATTATAAGATCTTTTATATATATTTACCGTCTTGTAAACAATTACAGTATAAGTGTAAATATATCGAGTAGTGTTGGAAGACGTTTTATTATTTCAACCTGAATATCAGTACCAGCACGTATAATGCTAATCAAGAAGTTATTTATTATATTTAAAACGAGGTGGCCCATGCGCAGATTGCGCATTTTATGAATCTGTATGGGTGAAACTCACCTACAGTACGTGAATGTTGATTATGAAGTGAGATCTATTTTTGTTTACTATCTGGCTTTTAAAATTCATCTGAAGGTAATCAGCTGTTAAATTACAATTCACATTAAAGAACTTGCAAAAAAAGTTGGTCAACATTTTAAAGCGCCCTCTAGAAATAAATCAAAGGCGAGGGGGGCGAAGCCCGAAACGATATGACCTTTTTAATTACGATTCGTCACTGAGGTATATCCTAAGCTTTAAAATGACACCTCAATCTTAAAAATCGGTTCAGTAGGTTGAGAGAAAAAGGGACGTAACAGACGAAACCCTTATAGAAATAAGAAGATAGATACATGGAAACTTTAAAGTCCAATGGGGCGAAGCACATTTAACTGAGGGTGACAAAAATTATTCAATGACGTCTACAGAGAATTCCATTTAATTTGACCCCTCAATCATCAAAATCGGTTCAAAATAAGGGAGTTTTGCTGCTCACAAGAAATTCCTTATGGAATTAGTAAGATAGATAACTGTATAGTGGGAGAAACAATAGCGAGAAGTGTTTGAACATAATCAGCTTATAAATTGACTTTCAGCATTTGTTTAATGCCACATAGTATAGCAGGTGTTGATTCGTCATATTAATGTTTAAGCTACATTTGAGGATTTACCGTACAACCCCCATTGTACGCTTGGAAAATGTAAACATCTTCATGTTGTTTATCCGATTGTAAGGAATTTTACATTCTTTAGGAAACCTCCAAATGTCAGGAAGTTTATAAGATCAATATTTGTGTATTTTAGCTCTCGCTATGCATATTTATTGTTCTTAAAACTATATCTATTTTGTAAAATATCTGTAATTATATTTAATTAACTTATGTATAATAAATGGCAATAATATTTGGAATAAAATAGAATATTTTATTGTATAAATTAATAGTTGTATTTTTACATAACTTCATCACTCACTCATAAAACCAAATATTTTGTTGATGAAACATAACAACCATTGGAAATTAACTAAGTATGCAGGTCTGCTGCGACGGTTGTATTGTTGATTGTAAAGTTTTGATAACATTTTCCAGTTTTGAAAAATTTGAGTTAAAAATATTTTAAAATCGCCGCCATGTTTAAAGTAAACATTGGTAAAATTACAGTTTAACTAAAGGAAATTAAAAATTTCTGTTTCATGCCAAATATGAATCCAAAACAACCATCCGTAGCTCAAATTATGAGTGTAAAAAACAAATTGTGCTAGCGGCTTAAAGCATTTTAGGACAAATATTCACATTAACTTTTTTGTATATTTTGGATTGCTGAATAACCTGGTAAAGTTTGGGACAGTTGAAGCTGGACACCCAGTATAAGTTTTAACAACCTTCAATACAATTTATATAGGTTTGCCTTGTACAGTCAAAATTTCCATTTATAACTCATTGATATATTGTATAGGCTATACCACATTAACATATAGACTGTTAGGCCGCTTTCACATTGGGTCGCTTGGACCGAGTGGTAGCCACTAACCCGTAAAAGACGCAGCCTTGCTTGTCATTTCACATATACAATGGCTGCGACCGAGTTCTCAAGTTGCAAAAGTGACAGACACAGGGAAGGAGGCAGGCTGAGTGGCAGTCACCGAGTGTGAAAGGCTCCGTATGTTTCAATGCCCCGCTAGCGACTTGAGTCGCTAAAGAGCAGGGTTGCTGCCACCGCCCAGCGACGCAGTTTTCTGGAGACCGAGTCGCTACCACCAAGGTGGGTCGCTGCGATGCACTAATGTGAAAGGCTCCATAAGGTTCAATGCATTTTCAACAGGTCAAGTGGCCGACAGGTAGCTGCCACTCGGTCGCAGCGACCCAATGTGAAAGCGGTCTTAATATGTACAAAAATTACATATTATTTATTACATAGGACCTATTAATGCCCTGTTATGTATACCTGGTGTCCAGACCACCCGTACACCTCTTTTAAAATCTACAAAATTCATTTTTCACTAAAACAAATTGTGCCATTGAAGGTAAACTAGTTGCGCTTTATACATTGATGATAATTTCAATGTACAGGGTGTACCAGAAGTAATCTATTCAGACCAGAGGTCATTAATTTTAAATACAAACCCCCACTTTTTATGACATTTTGGATTCAAGACATAATTTAAAGACCACTTTGTGAGGTCCCTGTCTCAAATTAGTGATTTAGTGATTTAGATTTAATGTATAGGCCTACCCGTAATCCTAACGGTTTGGGAGATAATGGCAGTGGAAGTTTTGTTTTTACTCATAAGAATAACATAGAGCAAATTTTCATATTCAGTACCAGCTTAAGGTGGGTCCGACCGAGCTTAAGCTCTGTAAAATTATTACTTTCGCTCTCACACAAAGCTCTTTCGCTCCGCTCACTCGCCCTCTTCCATTTTAAAGACGAGATTGTTCGCTTCGCTCACTCGCCAAGTCGAAAAGTGCTGCACTTTGGTATAATTTTCTCGAACTACAGGTTAAAGCTGTAACCCATTGGTTTATATCTACAGTTATCAGGTGATTTTTGTTCAATTAATAAAATCTCCATAAGGATAACATGGAAACTTTGAATGGCTCTAGCCCGAAAACCGGATTTTTTCCAGCTATGGGACCAGCTCCAATCGATTTCTGGTGGCCGAAACCCCCATATTCAATAAAAAAATCAAAAATCCTTGGAGCGAAAAAAAATTTTGCCCGTACAAACGGAGCTTGTTTTAGAGTATAAGATTAACACTGAAACTTTTACCTTTAACATAACTGTATAAACATAAAGATATTTTATAAGCTCATTTTAAATAATATTTCATCATAAAATACGATTATAACGTAATTAATTTTAATTTTCTATACCTTTAAAGAAATCTCCGCCATATTGAAAGATTTATGGAAAAATAGAAGTATTTATGACAAAACTAATAATTTATGATGCTAAAGTATTTAAAAGAAGAAACTAAGGCATTCTTACGCTAGGACATTTTAGTTTAACGAGAAATTTACAGAGATAATGGATAAGAAATTTAGCCCCATGTTATTATTATGGAAAAAAATAAAAATTCTACCTCCATTATCTCTCAAACAATTAGGATTAGGAGTTCACATTAAATTGTAAAGTTGTCATAGAATTATGTGTAGAATAAAAAAATACCATAAAAAGTGGGGGTTCGTATTTAAAATTAATGTCTTTCGGTCTGGGTAGGTTACTTCTAGTACACTCTGTACATTGAAATTATCATCAATGGATAGAGCGCAACCGGTTTACCAATAATGGCATACTTTGTTTTTGTGAATAATTATTGGGTTAATTTTATAATGGGTGTACGGGTGGTCTGGGACACCCGGTATACACCTCTACATATAGGTGTAGCGTTGGAAGGGGGTTGTGCCTCAACTTTTAGAAAAGTTTTAGCAAAAGGGGTAAAACTTGAATACTGATAGTACTTCATGCCCTTCAATCCCTAAAAATGTATGTCACACTACACCTATCGATACATTTTTATACATGATATTTAACTGGCAAAGGCGTAGCAAGGTGGAAGGAGGGAGTTTTGATGGGGCTTCAGCTTTCCTCAAAATCCTTAAAAATGACCTTCTCATAGGAAAAACCCTTCTACCTATTTCTGCATCCTCCAAAATCAAACTATAGCTACGCCCTTGTAAACTGGCTTTAAAGATGATCACCATACAATTAAAGTAGAGGTGGAAATTAAGAACATTATTAAAACATTTACAATTTCCTGACAACGTAGGCCAACTTATAATTAGATTTTCTCCATTAAATATAGGTTTCACGCATTTATACCTAATAGTCCAGGCTCTGAACAGGTTGAGCATGCACAAAAGTCTAATGAAATTTGACTTTTGATTATTGTTGGGAAGATTTAGTAGATGTAAAAAATCTATGTTGCCACATTTCCAGAGTGGGCACAACACGGGGACGCCCCTAGAGGAAGTCGCAGAGGAAACTGTATTGGCCTATGTCATGTTGTATATCATTTTAAAGGTCTTTGAATGTAGATTCAAATGCCACAAACCCGATCTCTAAAGGTCGAATATAACGCAAGTTACTGCGTTTGAAATTTCGGTAAAATCCTTTCATGTAAAATTTGACTACCTGCCTTTTTTACTCAGACATTCATTTGAGGTCGAGTTGGCGACATTGTTTTCAAATCTATTTAAATTCTATCTATCTCCTCTTTATAAAGATCCTGAAAATTTAGTTAAATGTTTTATTTTAAGTCTTCATTTGCCGTCTTCAATTGCTGTCCGTAATATTATGATTACATTATGATCTTCAGCCCGATTTGGGACAACTTATGAAATCTTTTGTGAAATATTTAAAGTGAGCTTTAGGATCATGTTTAACAGACAGCAATGCCGCAAAGCCGACCTTAATTGAACGCTCGAGTCAGAAATGGCAGGCAGTCAAACTTTGCATAAAAAGCATTTTGCCGAAATTTCAAAACGCAATAACTCGCGTTGTATTGGACCTTTAGAGATCGGGTTTGTGGCATTTGAATCTACATTCAAAGACCTTTAAAATGATATACAACATGACATAGGCCAATACAGTTTCCTCTACGACTTCCTTTAAAGGGCGTCCCCCGTGTTGTGCCCATTCTGGAAATGTGGCAACATCTGTTTTATACATCTACTAAATGTCCTCAACAATAATCCGAAGTCAAATTTTGTTAGACTTTCAGTGCATGCTCAACCTGTTCAGAGCCTGGACTATAATGTTTTAGTTATAAACAGGTCAATTTATAAGCATATTTTGATGCTATGACACAAGTAGGGACATTTTTATTAATGGGTCAGAAACGAACTTTCAGCGAGAAAGTTGTAGTGAAGTGAATTTCATCACGTTATCAAGAAGTCTACGATAATATGAGTTGATTGTTGGCAATAATATTAATATTAATGAATAGAAATTATGGGATGAGATGAGTCTCAGGCTCTCACTGAGATAACAGATCTTGTTGATCATTCTATAATTTCCTAGGAAAAAAAAAATGTTGTACCCTATACATGTATAGATAAAACTAAGATTTCTATTGAAATTTGTAAGTAAATGCAAAACAATGACAATTAACAAACAGCTTTGTCCACCACCAATTAAAATGGGTGTGTGTGAATGGTCGAGATTTTGTGTTGACCACTTTTTTTGTCGGCCGATAGTTATCGGTGTATGTGGAAGAGACCTTAAAATGAAATTGTTTTTGTGACATTGGAGCCTGTTATAGCGGAGGCCGGTTAAGAGGAAGCCTAATGTATTTATATTTTCTGATATAGTTCAAAGAATATTCTTTCCATATAATTAAGTTATTGAGGAAAATATTCTTTGAACTGGATCTGATAATATAAATACATCAGGATTTCTTTTAACTGGCTTTAATAGGCCTATATGTCATTAAGAGAAAATTTTGTAACCAAGTAGACCTAAATCCATTATTATAATAGAAGACCTCTAGTCCAGGGTCAAATGGTTGGTTGCCAAGTAATCCAGCTGCAGCACTCCGGGAATTAAACAATTAATTAGCCGACATGTGTCAACTGGTTTTCATGTTCTCTATCACTAAAATATCCCAATTCAATTGCCAATTTCAGGACGACGCAGTACTAAATGTACCGTTTTGGATAGTGACCTTTCTGCTCATTTTGCCCTGTTCCTCAATGTCACATTCTCAATGTTACGGTCAACAGACCATTCCTCCACCATTGTGTCCCATTTCCGCCCTATCACCTTTTGTGAGAGCCAATTTTAGGCTAAAACATTAAATCAGTGATATCATCCATTAAATGTATTTTCATTGCTAGCAGCGGTTTATCTGTTGTCTCAACTTCATTCAATTCCAGACCTTTGACAAAGGCTATTGCAATACGGTATATGAACCTCGATAGTTCGACACTTTGTGGACTTAGAAAGTGGCTTATATCGAAAATTCGAAACTATAGGGAGTTTGTGGGAAATGTTAATATAGGGAGCATAAAAATCTGTTGAATTTAAGAAACACTAAATAAATATTAAAAAACATGACTTAATTAAAGTATAATAGGACTATAGCCAAAATTAAAATCATTCACCATTTTGTTTACATTTTCACCTTTGACAGTCCCCAACTTTGACATTAAATCAATTGTAATGACATGCTAAGTTGTCATTTATACCTTTACAGGTTGACTTGTCGAACTATAAGGAGTGTCGAACTACCGAGAGTCGAACTATCAAGGTTCCTCCAACTCTCAAGATAAATTTTTGTGATATCTTTTTAAGCAATTTTTATTATACGTTTTTTGATTTTTAGCAATAGCGACAAAACAGTAGGTATATTTAATTAACCCATATAAAAATTAGTCTTCAGTTTTGGTCCTATTGCTTTTTGCCCTATGTTTCTTTTAAACATCAAAACAATTTTCTTTTGAGTTTTTATTTTTAAGTTGAGGTCCAGTGACTGAGTGGTTGGTACCGTATACATTTTGTTTAGACTTTTATGTAGGCTAGAAGAAGAAAATAACTATTACAGTTCTACTTCTACCGATCCACTCAAAATTAAGGCTGAACCTTAATTGGTTTGGCTAATTTTAAAAATAGACGGAACTTTCAAATAATGACAGTTAGAGAATAGCTTACGCCTGCAGTTTACTCAAACAGGGTGTACAATCAGGGTGTACAAACTCAATGACAATCGGTTGAAAGCGATTGCATTAAATAGTAGAAAAATAGGCCTACTCCTAGAACATGGTTGGCCTAAATAAGTTTGTAAAAAAGGAACAAACTACAGAAAAGCGACCGCAACAGTGATGAATCATGACCTATAATCATAAATATTCTGTAAAATCTATAATCAGGATTCCCTCACTTTTAAAAACCTCAGGAACAGTCGGTTTTTATTTTGTTTTTTTATTTTTTTGTTACAAAAGGTTTTAAATACATGGTAGATTTACAAAATAGCAGGACTTTCTGTCCACACAATAAGCATTGGATAAAATATTATCGGACGGAACTAAATAAAATATGTGCATAGCTCCCTCTAACCTGACCGATCCTAAATGCTTTTCAGGCCTACAAAATGAGTGACAAACGTTACAGGCAGTTGTAACCAACTAAATAAGGAATATTTGTTCTAAATGTAGTGTTGTTTACTACTTATTATTGCATAGGCCATAGAAAACTGTAATTTGACATATTTAAACGTAGGCCTACTTCAGTTAACCAGCCAATTCGTTATCCAATCGGTGTCTGGTCCTGAAGTGGCCGTTTAAGTGAGGGTCCACTGTACTGTAAATCAAGTTCCTATGTAGAATAGTTTGGTTATTTGGAGGACTCGACAATACTGGTAACCCTCAATTTTAATACCTTGTAAAAAATAAAACGGTTGGGACAAGCACGAGTTTTTAAGTACAACCATGATGTATTAGTGGGTGGGCTACACTTCCGTATACGCCCAGTGGAAATATCAATGAACCCGATATTTTATGGAAATAAAAAAATCAAATTGTAAAAGAGTATCATTGTAAGTATCAAATGAAAAATATTGATTCCATAAGAATATTTATAGGATTACCGACTTTTTTTTTAAATGTGACTTCATAAACAAAACCATTTAACCTGATCCAAAATAAAATAATTGAAACAGACCCAATAACAAATCATGATAACAGCATATATTGATGACAACTTAACTGAAAACATTTCCTAAATAACAAGTACAATCTCTGTGGGCTTAGCAATAACTAATTTTTCCTATTATTTATATTTTTTATTTTCAATTTATACATTCAACAAGAAGTATAATGTAACATGACTTAAATTAAAAAAATTAAAAAGCTACTAATCATAGAGTATAAACTAAAAAATTTTACAAAATAAAATATAGACCACCTGACTAAGCGTCAGATATGGCTCAATGTTGGAAGGTTAATGATACCAGGTAGGCCTAAACAGTAAAAACGAGTCGTTGCCAGTAGATATTTGACGAATACATCTCCAGTCTAAAGCTAGGCAGATGGTATGAAACTTGTATAAACTGAAATCAACATGCAATCACATAATTAAATAAACTAATTGTCACTCCCTGAAACTCCGAATAAAAACTCCATGTTAATAAACACCATCCCATTTTCTAAGTCATCGATGTGTTTGAATTTGAAAGTTAACTGAAAAGTAAACAGAAAAACTAAATTAATTGAATTTACAGAAGGGAGACAGGTTTGTTTTTTTGAAGACAGCTGTTTGTTTCATGAAATGAACCATATGTTATAGGTAAACTTATTAAATTTTGTCTTATATTTAATATACATGGAAACTTTAAAGTCCAATGGGGCAAAGCACATTTAACTGAGGGTGACAAAAATTATTCAATGACGTCTACAGAGAACTCCATTTAATTTGACACCTCAATCATCAAAATCGGTTCAAAAATAAGGGAGTTTTGCTGCTCACAAGAAATTCCTTACGGAATTAGTAAGATAGATTTCCATTTATGAACTTATAATAAGAAATTTTACATCCTTGTAATATCAGCATCCTCCGGAATCAAATTGTAGTTAAGCACCGTTAGTGTGGGTCTACGTGTAGGCCTATGGTAGTTTTTCTGCCTTTCCACACACACCATGGCAGCATTCCTTTAAGAGTGTTTGATTTTGTCGCGAAGTATGATAAAAGTACTTTCACAGTTACGGTATGGTATATAGTTCATATTTTTGTTAATGTTCCTGCCCTATTGGCTAAGGAAAAAATTACCAAACCATACCTATAGCCAACTTAATTTTGTTTGTGGCCTATTCTCACATTTACTTTCCATTAAGCCTAAATACAGAGTTCTTCTTAGTGGAGTTTATCTTTACAATAGGTTAGATTAGTGTAAATTTTGTTGTGGTCAATCCATTTGATAGAATTTTGGATTACTATACGGGCGAAACTTCGTTATCCTACTCCACAGTTATTATTGATGTTAAAATTTCGAGTTTTCAATAATATTGCTATTTTATCGATGATACAATATTACACGATATGAATGTGACTTTATCACCTGATTTAGTTTTGTTCTAAGATAATCAAAAGACCTTTTGACAGTAAAACAAATATATTGCAAACAAGTACAAATTTGAACTAATGTAGCCTTTAACATTGTCAAAGAACAATAAAAATACACGAACTTAAGTTATTTAGCCAAGTTTATTTGTAGCCTAATTGTATCTTGATTGTGAGAAGATGCACACTTCATTAGATCTAAAATTGTGTCACACAAATGATGTCAAATATGAATTAGAGAGGTATTTTTCTCTTTGTACTAAGGGAATATGCATTTTTAAATTTTTCAAAAACCATTGATTTTGATAAACATTGCTGACCATAAAAGTGACGGAGGTTTACGGTTAGATTTTTATTAAGGTTAGGTTTCATTATTATTACAATACTTTCAAATACTTCTTACCTACCTCAATATCGTTGTTGATTTGATTGTTTTCATCACACAATTTTAATCGCAAACTCAAAATGTTAACAACTGTAATAACGGTGGAGTAGCTTAACGAAGTTTCGGTTTTTAAGTTGATTCAATATTTTACCGATTCGATGCAATGAATATATTTTCATTTTATAGTTTCCACCGGGCGTATAAGTTACATAAGTGCAGCCTAAAGGTGTGAAAACACCAGAGGTTGACAACCTAAGTGGTCGACCTAAGTCATATAGCCTAGCCCTAAATATGCTACATTACATAAGTCAACAACTCTTAGTTCTTTGGCAAAAGTTAACATCTTTTGATTGTATACCTACCTCTGGGCTAAACACATTTTAAGGTAGGCCTAGCTACATATTTATTGAGACAAACTTTTGGTCTAGGCTTAAGGTAGCATAGGCCTATCTGTTATAGCCTGTCCTGTTGTAATAATTCTGTAATTGAAGATGATGAAATGGGCCCCTTAACAAGTATAATCAGACACTTCTAGGCCTAAGCCAACCAATGAATGATGCGATTATGCCTATACAACAAATATAGCCTACCTAAAAGCCTGCTCACTCTATAATTTAATATATAAGTTATATCACAAGACTTTTTGAAAAGCAGGAGGGGCCTAGGCCTATTGATATTTTGAAGAGTTACTCTATAGTGCTAATCACAACTTCGTGTGGGGAAATAAATTGAATTTATTTGAAAATTGTAGAGTAATTTGACTGATGCTTTGACATATTCATAGAATAATCTGAAGTAATTCTAGACCTACCATGAGTACAAAATTTGCATGGAACTCTGCACTCCTAAGTGAAAATTGAGACCTAAACAATTTACGTACAGTACAAAGGGGTGTCATGAATTTACAAGTTATTCAAACATTAAAACGTTAAGGAACTGCCGAATTGACGATGATAGATGATACATAACTAACCTAACACACCCACACGGACCAGACTGTAAATAAATAAATAGAACTTGACTCTTGTTGTGTAGCCGCTGCCATCTCTATATTAATCGGACGGACATCTGACACACACTGTTTTATTTTTATTTTTTATTTATTAGTGTTTTTATGTGTGAGTTTAAATTGTTAACCGCTTTTTTTTGTAAAATTTTCTTTTTATAATTGTTTGTTAACATTAAATTTATCTTTGCAGTATTCATAACCTTTTTTAAATATATTTTAAATAACAAATTGTATTATACACTTTCGACAACAAAACAACAATGCCACCGTTTAACGTACCCTAAACAGCTAAACACCGCTTATTACGGCCTCCAATGCATTTCTTATGGGAAATTAAATAACGTCTCATTAGTTTATTACTTAACAGAATAGCTTCAAAAAGAAAGGGAATCTACAAATTATGCCTAAAATCTACTGTGAAAGTTTGAAGTCGATCTGAGGCTTCCTGCGAACGTAATCGTTGGACATTGAAACGGGATTTATCACTACAGTGAGGTTGTCAACAGTCATGTATGAGGATTCACTCCTCTTCGATCCGTTCATCCAATTATATTCATAATCTTGTGAAATATTATCACTGAGACAGTTTAAAGAAAGTTAATGACCAGGAAGGAGAATTATGTTGAAGGTTGCTTAAATTTAAGTTGAAGGAGCAGAATTCTACACCAAATATTTCTGATGTACTTTAACAACTTACTAAGAATATTATTCAATATCTTTGTTACCAAGTAATAGAAGGGGTTTAAACGACTATGAGCATTTTTAGAAGTTTAGATAAAACAATTTTAACAACCTTCGAAAACTGAAGGTGCAAAAGGTGATGCACAAAATAGAAATAGGCTAATATTAATAATCTACGGAGAAGTTAATCTAATATACTTATTTAATACGCTAAGGGTGTTTTTTTGTCTTGGGAACTCCTCCTACAATTCTCAACCGATTTTCAAGTTTTTGGTGTCGTTGGATAGGACTTAGTCTGAAGTTGTTTCCGCCCAAAAATTGATGAAAATCGGACTTATAATAAGGGCGCTATCTACAAATTTAATTTTTAATTTTCCCATTAGAATAACATTGAGATTGATTTGAGCATTTTTAACATATGTTAACGTACAGCTGTAGTTTTTGGTGATCACTGATATTCACAATATTGGTCGGATTACATTGATCTAGAACTAAATCTAACTTTTGTATTGTATGAAAAATAAATTGCTCGATGTTAAGCAACACGTGAACTAGTTAACACTAATGCGCACTATTTATTGATCTTGAAGTTTCCTCGAAACTTAAAAATTCAACAATTCAACACGCAAGTAAATTACAAAATGTCAAAAAATTAGTAATTTGAAGTGTGAAGATGTGATTTTGATAAATAATGCGA
This sequence comes from Neoaliturus tenellus, assembly GCA_030545055.2. Lineage (NCBI taxonomy): Eukaryota > Metazoa > Arthropoda > Insecta > Hemiptera > Cicadellidae > Neoaliturus > Neoaliturus tenellus. Next base: position 6,658,397 of record CM061532.1, on the reverse strand, counting down.
TTTTGATAAATGTCTATGATATTCTAGTAGTCTTATTTTACCGTCATAGACTTTGTGGTTAATGCAGGTAAAGCATTGTGAGTATAATGCTCTTAACTATTCCTAGGAGTAGTGGGAAAAAGCCACTTCTAAACCGGAGTGACGTCAGCTGCCAGGGCAGCTGCAGGGGTCAGATGGTGTCAGCTGCCAGGGCAGCTGCAGGTGCAGATGGCGAGAGCATATGCCCTGATTTGAAGTAGAATTGGGCATGAATTAAGAGTTAGTTGAAAAGTAAAATTCAACTGTGTTAACTAAACTCTAAAAGTTGAACAAAAATTAAGAGTAAGATCAAAACTGAAATTCAACAGTTATAACTGGGGCCTGGAAAGTATGTCAAGGTCATCCAGAGTAAGTTTTAAAAAAGCCTACCCAACTACCACCAGAAATAGTTCAAAGTTGAACTAGTTGGTGATAGTGGGATAATTAATTCATTCGTGCCATGGGAGAGGTGTTTATTGTTTGAAAGTTGGCGATTGAATGAGAAGCGCCGCCTAGGGAGAGGGCTTATAAAATGGCAACCTTCTCCCCACCACCCCTTCCCCCACTCCTTTAGACCAATAACCGGTCGCCGACTCTATGTGGTGAAACTGAACTAGACATGGCGGCCGCCATGGATAAGTCTAACCTCAAACCTTAGCTTAGCTGAAGAGAATAGAGGAGCATGAAGTAGGAATTGTGGTGACAGCGCTTATATGAGGAATAGTAGGGGTAAAATAAAAAAACTTGTTGAACACAGTCGATAGGTGTAACAAGTTCAAAGTTGTTGAATTGTAACATAGAATGCAAAATGTTGTAAATAACATTATCATCACTTAACCTGCGAAGTCTTTGAGTATAATGGGTTAAAACTGTACTTCTTTCTAACTCTATTTAAATTAGTTTTACACTTTGAAATTGAAGGTTTAGAAGTACTTCGTAATATGTGTTGTGTTCGCAAAAGCTTTAATTTTAAACATTGTGCAGTCATCATAACCGATGTGTTAAGTTCAGAAGTTAAAATAAGACTGAGATATAAAATGAAGTGTAAAAGAAATTGAAACAGAAAGCCAGAGTAGTAATTTTATAGGTTAGAATTTACGAAGGCTATTCCATGGATAATTCTAACCTCAAACCCTAGTAAGTGAAGTAGTCATAACATAAAACTAACGAGAGATGATGACCGAGCGGATGCGAGGCAATGAATGTTTGTAGCGCGATAAACTACCCACCTTTATAGAGGCAATAACTCCAGCCAGATGGCGGCAGATGGCAAGCAAATGACTGGTTGACCGACTTTCACCTGAGTAGTAAGAGAAGTAGGGTTCTGTGTCTATCCCTACTCCTTGGGGTCAATGACCGACCGGAAAGGTCAATGACCTCCCCCCCCCTCCCCCCTCCCACCCCTCCCACCCCTCCCCCCCTCCCCCCCTCCCCCCCTCCCCCCCCGAAAAAATGGAGCCCCCCCCCCCTTCCCCCACTCCTTCCCCCACTCCTTCCCCCACTCCTTCCCCCACTCCTCCAGGTCAATGGCCGGTCACCACCGGTTGTTGACTTTATGTGGTGAAACCAGAGTAAATATGGCAGCTGCCATGGATAATTCTAACCTGAAACCTGCTGCGCATGCAACAAGTTCTCCGGATCGGAATGAGTCTATGCTATGCGCATGCGCCTAGTCCTGTATTACTCACTTTAGCGCTACTGCACATGGATAATTCTAACCTCAAACCTTGGATTTGTGTTGTTGCGCATGCGCCGCTCCCCACTCCTTTGCCTTCCTTTTACACTGGTGCGAACTGGACTGGATTGAACACTGTACTGGAGTGAAACAACTTCCCCCACTACTCGAGAATCCGAGGAGCAATACGAGCCTGATCTTAGCGTCAGTCGTCAACAAACTTTCATAGCGAAAGGTTGTTGGCGACTCAGCAAGAGGTTTTCAAATATATAGTAGGCCTATATATATTTGAACTTCTTCTACTACGTTGCGTTTTTTAATGCAATGTGGTATGTGTGTGTGTGTGTGGTGTGTGTGTTTAGTTTTAAGTTGTATTTAATTTAAGAAATAATTTGCGCATTGCGATGTTAGTTATAAGTTGGGTTTAGCATTAAGGTGTATTAATTTTAAGAGGTGTTTAGCATTAAGGTGTATTAATTTTAAGAATAATGATGGTATTTGGTTGTGTTGAATTATTTGGTTTTTAATAATGATGTGTTGTTAGTTTTAAGTGTTGATATTAATAATTTATGTTGTTGTTTTGCCTTTCAGCTAGATGTTAGGGGGTAGATTAACTGTAAAATTCAGAAGTTCAGTTGAACTTCACTTAGAAGGGGTGGGGACATCCGCAAATTGCGGACTAGGTTTTTGCATTTTGTTTAGGAATATGATGGGTGGGATTAGTTTGGGTGGGTGTTAGAGTTGCGTTTCTGCATTAGCTGTTCCA
>CM061532.1:6458301-6655838 GCA_030545055.2 Neoaliturus tenellus | reverse complement strand
ATGCAAATGAGAGGGGTAGCAGCTGGCCGAGACTGATTATTGACCTGGAGTTGGGGGAAAAGGGGAAGAGAAGGTATTTATTTAAAATAATTCGCATAACTTTTAACTAAAATAAGATAACCAAATTCTTCTTTTACCAAAATGTTTGTCTTACATAGACCTTTTCAATGATGTATCGCTTGTCCAAATCCGTCAATCCATTATCAAGTTATAGCCATTTTAATTTTTCAGGTCATGACCGGTCGTTCACCCGTAGTGGGGGAAGGAGTGGGGGTAGGAGTGGGGGGGGGAGGGGGGGGGGTCATTGACCCTTCCGAAAGTGGGTCAAGGTCATTCAAGATTTATAATGATCCAAGGTGATGGGAACAGTAATACTGTTTCCCACCACCCTGTTTGCCTAGCGGTTCCCACTCCCAACCCACTAGTTACGTTCTGCAAGGGAGGTCCCTGGGCCGTCCGCATCAAAGCGTAACTTCCCGTCCGCATCAAAGCGTAACCATTAATTTCAGGGAAACTGGAACAGTTAATGCAGAAACGCAACTCTAACCCCACCCAAACTAATCCCACCCATCATATTCCTAAACAAAATGCAAAAAAAAAGTCCGACTTGCGGATGTCCCACCCATTTTAAATGAAGTTCAACTGAACTTCTGAATTTACAGTTAATCTACCCCCTAACATCTAGCTGTAAGGCAAAACAAATGCACAAAACAAACATAAATTATTAGTACCAACACATCATTATTAAAAACCAAATAATTCAACACAACCAAATACCATCATTATTCTTAAAATTAATACACCTTAATGCTAAATACCATCATTATTCTTAAAAATTAATACACCTTAATGCTAAACCCAACTTATAACTAACATCGCAATGCGTAAATTATTTCTTAAATTAAATACACCTTACAACTAAACACACACACACACATACTACATTGCATTAAAAAACGCAACGTAGTAGAAGAAGTTCAAATATATATAGGCCTACTATATATTTGAAACCTCTTGCTGAGTCGCCAACAACCTTTCGCTATGAAAGTTTGTTGACGACTGACGCTAAGATCAGGCTCGTATTGCTCCTCGGATTCTCGAGTAGTGGGGAAGTTGTTTCACTCCAGTACAGTGTTCAATCCAGTCCAGTTCGCAGCAGTGTAAAAGGAAGGCAAAGGAGTGGGGAGCGGCGCATGCGCAACAACACAAAACCAAGGTTTGAGGTTAGAATTATCCATGTGCAGTAGCGCTAAAGTGAGTAATACAGGACTAGGCGCATGCGCATAGCATGGACTGATTCCGGTCCGGAGAACTCGTTGTATGCGCAGCAGGTTTGAGGTTAGAATTATCCATGGCAGCTGCCATGTTTGGTCTGGTTTCACCACATAGAGTCAGCAACCGGTGGTGACCGGTCATTGGCCTAGAAGGAGTAGGGAAAGGTGGTGACCGGCCATTGACCCAGAGGAGTAGGGGAAGGAGTGGGGAAGGGGGGGGGGGGCTCCATTTTTCGGGGGGGGGAGGGGAGGGGGGAGGGAGGGGGGGGAGGGGGGGGGGAGGGGGGGGAGGGGGGGGAGGGGGGGGAGGGGGGGGGGAGGGGGGGGGGAGGTCATTGACCTTTCCGGTCGGTCATTGACCCCAAGGAGTAGGGATAGACACAGAACCCTACTTCTCTTACTACTCAGGTGAAAGTCGGTCAACCAGTCATTTGCTTGCCATCTGCCGCCATCTGGCTGGAGTTATTGCCTCTATAAAGGTGGGTAGTTTATCGCGCTACAAACATTCATTGCCTCGCATCCGCTCGGTCATCATCTCTCATTAGTTTTATGTTATGCCTACTTCACTTACTAGGTTTGAGGTTAGAATTATCCATGGAATAGCCTTCGTAAATTCTAACCTATAAAATTACTACTCTGGCGTTCTGTTTCAATTTCTTTTACACTTCATTTTATATCTCAGTCTTCTTTTAACTTCTGAACTTAACACATCGGTTATAATGACTGCACAATGTTTAAAATTAAAGCTTTTGCGAACACAACACATATTACGAAGTACTTCTAAACCTTCAATTTCAAAGTGTAGAACTAATTTAAATAGAGTTAGGAAGAAGTACAGTTTTAACCCATTATACTCAAAGACTTCGCAGGTTAATGTTGATGATAATGTTATTTACAACATTTTGCATTCTATGTTACAATTCAACAACTTTGAACTTGTTACACCTATCGACTGTGTTCAACAAGTTTTTTTATTTTACCCCTACTATTCCTCATATAAGCGCTGTCACCACAATTCCTACTTCATGCTCCTCTATTCTCTTCAGCTAAGCTAAAGTTTGAGGTTAGAATTATCCATGGCGGCCGCCATGTCTAGTTCAGTTTCACCACATAGAGTCGGCGACCGGTTATTGGTCTAAAGGAGTGGGGGAAGAGGGTGGTGGGGGAAGGTTGCCATTTTATAAGCCCTCTCCCTAGGCGGCGCTTCTCATTCGATCGCCAACTTTCAAACGATAAACACCTCTCCCATGGCACGAATCAATTATCCCGCTATCACCAACTACTTCAACTTAAAACTATTTCTGGTCATAGTTGGATAGAATTTTTTAAACTTACTCTGGATGACCTTGACATATTTTCCACATCTCAGTTATAAGTTTTGAATTTCAATTTTGAACTAACTCTTAATTTTTTCTTCAACTGTTAGAGTTTCGTTAACACCGACGAATTTCAATTTTCAACTAACTTTTAATTTTAATTTTATGCGCAAATTCACTTCACCCTAACGCCAACACTATCACCATCTCCACCCAACCTATATAACATAAAATATAACTACAGCATCTCATATATACCCTCTAACCCCCACCGGAAGCTATGTGACATGGCAGCTGGCGCCAGCTGCCGCGGCACGTGGCCCGGTGGGCACGTGGCCGGTTTTAAAAGTGACCAAACACACTACTAATTAAAATATCGAGAGTAGGAAGTTGTATTAAAACCAAAACCAACTTAAGGTAAGTAATCCATAATAAGTCTACTTTATTTAAAAAAAATCACTTCATCTTCATCTCATGCTAATCTATCATATACTTTATTTCATCTTTTATGAAATATATTTCGCTTTGGTGATATTGAACCGTGTTTTTTTATTGAAATATGCAGGTTTAGAAGTGAAACAACAACCTAAGGGTTTAAAATATTCATTAATAATCTGTTGTACAACATAACCATACACTAACATTTAATCATCCAATAGCCTTTTTGCGTAATTTACGTCTTTTTTTTTTTTTTTTTTTTTTGAAAATAATGGTGAATATTGTTTAAGCATTTTTTTTAACACATAGAGACTTTTCATATATCTCACTGTACTATCTGTCAATCCATACCTTTTCTGGTAATGTTCAGTCCTTAAGTGTAATTCTATTTGACTTTTATTAGAATTGTTAATTAGAATGCTTGTTGGTTTTAGTTCACTTTGTTATAGTATGGGGCCGTCCATAAATTACGTCATGGCTTTTTGGCCATTTTTGGACCCCCCTCCCTAAAATCATCCTACCATCATAATTTGTCTGACCCCCCCCCCCTCTCGGTAAAGATGACGTCATTTTTAAAAAACCTCCGTTTTAAGTAAAAATTATGATTTTTAAACGCTACCTGGATAAACTAAGAAAATCGACCAAATTTGAATTTACCTTTAGAAATAAAGTCAAAATGACTTTCTTAATGGAAAAATAAACTATAAAACAACGCCTAAAAATAGTCTAATGTATTTTAAAGATAATTATTTTATAATAGTTGATGAGTTGTGCTAGAATTTATCATCGTTTTAATGTCATAATTTTATATAATACATCATATTTAAAATGACGTCATATCAAAGCCGACCTCCCCCCCCCCCTATTTTCACATGACGTAATTTATGGGCGACCCTATCATAATAATCAGGCTTGCACCAGTGAAGCTTACGCCACAAGTGACAGCTGTTTGAAAACCAATGCTTAAAAGTATCATTCTTTTATTTTTATCTACCTCAAAAAGTAACAAAAAAGGAAAAATTGCATTATTTAACTATTTTTCTTCCTTAATGAATTAAATACTACGCAAAAAATTAACAATTCATGAATGTTACATGATTATTTGCTAAGAAACATATAACATTTTTTATATAAATTACATAATGTAATAATGGCTCACAATTTCCATTTTGTATATTTCATTTTTCCTCCATCGTAAACATCGGTTTGTTTTGCCATGGTGAATAAATTGCGTGCGGGCACAAACAGAAAATGATTGTTATTGGATCAGTCATGAAACCACTGAACATCTGATTGAAATGGGCAACCAGCCCCAAACGAGGCTTATGTAAAACTCTCAATGCACTTTCATTGTAGAGCAAATAATTATTAGTAAATATAATTTTACAACACAATACGAAACATTTTGAATTCCATTCCTATTGGTCTATATGTTCCAATTTCATTTAGTACGACTAGAAAATATTGATACACATTGTGTTCTTTAACTGTCTAGAGAACTCTACACGGCGTTATTGCTTAGGTCAAGACAAACACATTTTACCATACGATCATGATGAAAGTACTATATGAAGAGGATGGCCATAGTGATGACTGGTTTTCTACTAACTGATGATACAGTTAGAGCTCTAACTGTAGGTGTTTTTGACAAATAATCCACAAATCCTATGTGGTTTGAGATACAGTTTTGAAATTTTACAAACATGTTTATATTATTAATACCTGTATTTGTTCAAAAGTATATCTACATATTAAACCCGCTTCAAAAAGACGGCCTTTTAAAATATTTTATGCCAAATTTCATGAAAATTGTTAACTTTCCTAAATTGTTGCAAGTGACAAAAGAGATTGTCAATTCTATATAGATGATAATGATGCCTATTTGTTAAGATTGGATACAGAGTAACAGAGAATAATGAAAACACTTTTTGGGGGGGTTTCCTAGCACATTTGAATTTTTATTCGTGTATACTTTTTTAATAGAGAGATAATGATGATATTTTTAAATTCATTAAAAATAAAAATGTAGCAGAAACCCCCAAAAAAGTATTTTTAATTTTAGATTTTGTCACATGGCAGTATAAGAGAGTATAAATAACATGGAAATTATTTTCGGGATATATTTACACTCTTTTATTTTAACCAAAGTAAAAGCATTGTTTAAATAAAACAGATATTAATAAGACTAACATTAGTGTAAAATGCCATCGCTGCACCTCAAACCTAGGCGCAATGGGATATTTTGAGAAAAACACATACAGACAGATAAACGGGAAACTATAGGCACCAGAGACCCATGTTTCGATGGCGAAATGTGTTTGTCTTGACCTAAACAATAACACCATATACAGTTCTCCTTAGAGTTACAGGGCACTGTATATTATTGAGAGAAAATAATATATACGTCACTTTTACAACAATAAGGCTGCTGCTATTGGAAAGGGGAAAATGAAATTACAAAATTGAACTGGAGGAAGATCAGAATGCGAATCATCGCTCTCCAGCTCATTGTGCCATTGTTCTTCAACGGCGCAATGGAGCGTTGGAGAATGCCGTGATAAAACTGTGGTGCGAGAAAACGTTCGCCAATGGAAAATATACTGGGCGTCCCAGAACTATATTACGATTTATTTATGTATATTAGCCTATGTCACATAAATTACTGATAGATTGATTAAGGTTGAATTGGATGTTTAATTTCGAATTAATATAGTACTTTTCATCACTAGGAGCAAAATTGGGTCTTTGTGGTGCGCAATCGTGTTTTAAAAACGAGGCGCAGCCGAGTTTTTAAAAACGATTAAGCATCAAAAAGACACTTTTGCTCCGAGTGATGAACAACGTTTTTTATCATAATGCGAAAATTAGACTTTTGATCGTTAAAAATATTAACTATAAAGTTGTATTTTCGAGGTTATATTTACAAAGTAAGTAATATGCAGTGTTTACATTTCTGTTATTTACAAACAATGCTTTTCATAACGTTTGAATTTCAAAATTCTGCTCCTCAACATAAATAAATCAATAGTAATATACTTGGCAAACAGCTGACTTTTCAGTACTAGGACCTAAAAAAGTCTCCAGATGATTTTTCAGTCCTAGGACAGAAAATAATCGGTTTTGGTACTATTGAGAGAACAAAAAACTGGCTGATTTCGTGCAGAATGATAAAAAATAAATTTGTTGAACATAAACAATTTTATTCTTGAAAAGTAAAAAAAATTAATGTATAATTGCCTAATTATATTTTTAGCAGATGCACAAAACGATTAACCCGCACTGTGTAGGTTATTATGGTAGCGAAACTAAAAGAGTAAGTTTAAGCGGATTTTGTAGAAAAAAGGTGGACGAAAATCCTTTAAGCCTTTAATCTCTATCTCAACTTGCACGGCTTCTGTAGTGAGAGATATGCATTGTACACTCCTTTACAACTCACAACTCAAATAATGTGGTTACAGTTGCTAAATTATAAATCCTTTATTCATATAGGGTGTTTTTATTCAAATAAGGACAGAAAGTTTTTTCCGGCTGGGGAAATACCCATATAAATTTATATTTATGTTAAAACCCATTCCTTTATAAACCTATTCTAAATTTGTATACCATAAAAAACACTTTTATACTAGAGGTTTCTTATTTGGATTTGTTGCCAAGGTTTACCATATAAAATTTTCTAGTCATATTTTAATGGGTCAAAATGTTAACTGTTATAAGTATTTATATTTTCCAATTTCCAGTTGAAAATATAAAACTATTTGACTAATTTCAAAAATATTACGTTTATTTTACTGTAGAAATATTTGTTCTGGAAATCTGATTAGGTAGACAGAATCCCAGGAAATCCTCAATTGACCTACCTTACTTTATTCGTTGGAGTTAAGCCTTTCCAAATTTACTGAACAGCTACACTTTGTCTGCCAACCTCTACAACATTCCATTTGTATCAAGATATAAGCCTAATCTAGTATAGGTTTATCCAAATATATATTTTTGAACATTATATTATAGTTTTTAAGAAATTACAGTAGTATTTTTCCATTGTTGGTTTGAACCTGGATTTGTCTTCTAGCGGAAAAAATATCTAGAGCATGAGAAAGATACAATTAACAGCACTTGCTAATCTCGATAAAACCATTTGCAATATTTTATACCTGAATATTTGTTTATTTTCCAATACAAATCAAATACCATACAAAAAATATAAGTAGAAAATTGTTAAACTAAAAAAGTTTTCCACAACAAATTGGTTTCAAAGAATTATAACGCTTATAAGTTTTTATCAGATTTTTTAGTGATAGGGTTATATTGTCTAACAATCCGCCTGAATAATCAAAATATCGTTGCTAATAATTAGAGGATTTTTGTTTGTACAGTTATTAATTACCTACAGTAAAACATTAAATATGAATGACTATAATAGATGACTAACTAATAATATAAACAGAAACGATAATGAGAGGTAAACATAGCTACAAAAAAAAAAAAAAAAATACAAATAAAAAATGTATAAACAGATTTAGAACTACTGTGAAAGACGTAGTGATAGCTCTAAATGACACTGAAAATTAATTTAAAACTCCATACAATGTAAAGTTTAAAAATATAAACAAGCAATATGTTACATGTACGAAGTTAAAAAAGGATTTGAAATGCTACAATTAAGTATTTTGCATTGAAAAAAGTATTTTAAATATGTTATTGTCGTTATTACGATGGGGCAAACTCCATAACGAACCTTGAGTAAGTTAAGATTTGTGTTCCAAAGCAACCTACTTGATAAATAATATTTGAAATATACAGTAAACGTTTATATTAAATATAGTTTACGTGTAATGCACCTACGTGCGCAATATTGTAACATGGGGTGCACAGTTCAAACACTGTGGGACTCACCTCAGTATTGGCTGCACTAAATACTGTATACAAAATTAACACTGTAAAATGTATACATGAAATATCTCTAATGTAACATGTAATGATGTAACATATAACGATGTAACATGTAAGATGTAATGTTTAATGATGTAACATTCAACTACGTAACATGTAGAGATGTAACGTGTAACGATATAACATGTAACAATGTAAACATGTAACAATGCAACATGTAACGATGTAACATGTAACGATGTAACATAAAATTCTGCAATATGTAACGAAGTAACATATAACGATGTAACGTATAAAGATATAACGTGTAACAATGTAAAGTGTAAGGATGTAACGTGTAACGATGCAACATGTAACATGTAATAATGTAACATGTAGATAACATGTAATGTCTAATATGTAACATATAAAGATGTAACATGTAAAAATGTTACATGTAATCTGTACCATGTGATACTGTAACATGTACCAATGTACAATGTAACGATTCAAAATGTAACGATATAACATGTAACACCAAACACAGTAACATTGTAACGGCCCGCCTCACACGACAGTCTGCTCGGTCACGGCAGTTACCCAATAACCGATCATTGTTATCAACGACTACACGCCAGAACGGTTTCCTCGAAGCATACAATAAAAAGTAATACCGCATAGTCGTTGTGTAGCAGTAAGTGTGCAATTTAGAGACACTACAAGCTTTTCGGTCGGAACGACTTGAATCTCTGTTTTTGTGGTCGAATTGTATTTAAATCTTTCAACTTACTAAATCTACGTAGCTATAAAATGTTAGTCTTGAAACGTACACCAAAGACTGTAGAAGTAATTTCGTGAAATGTATATTACCGTAGGAAACTGTCCACTGCTTTACAGTGAAGCTTTTTGTAAACTTCTTCTTCAAATTATTATTTGTTTTCTAGGCAGGACATAAAAATTTTTTTGGGAAGTGTTAAGAAAGCTTTTTCTTAGGGGCTTTTAGTGCATTTTTGAAGGTTTGGTATGCTGCCATTTCCACTATTGAGAACACACTACTTTACACTCTTAAGACTAAAAACCAACAAGTTTTTTTTATAATTATTTTGAAAATGGAGTGGTAAAAGTACTTGGTAAGAAAAAAACAAAAAAAAAAAACTCTAGGTAAATTATAATTTTTTGTCGCGATAGAAAACTGTTTGCAGTGGTTCATTTAAAGTATTTGACGTCAGTAAAAGCTGTGAATGCGGCGAAGTATTTAATTATGAAATGAAACACGCAGCGATATCGTGACTGAAGGTGGTTGAGTTTATATGGCATGGTTACTGTGCGTGTTACTCGCTAGACTCGCTGGCTAATACTGCTGCAAGTATCCACTTGTCATGTTACTCGCTGGCTAACACCCCTACTGCTTGTAATCACTTGTCATGTTACTCGTTGACTAATACAACTTCCAAGAGAAAAATTTGTCGTTACGTATGGCAAGGAACCATTTGTTATGTTACCCACTGGCTTACACCATTGCTGAAAGGAACCTATTGTCATGTTACTCACTGTCTATCGCCACTTCAGATGGAAACTACTCATCATGTTACTCGCTGATAACACCACTGCTACAGGAACCTCTTGTCAGGTTACTCACTGTCTATCACCACTCCAGTAAGAAGCTACTCATCATGTTACTCGCTGCTAACACCACTGCTACAGGAACCACTTGTCATGTTACTCGCTGCTAACACTACTACTACTAGGAATCTCTTGTAATGTTACTCAATGGCTAACACTACTGCAGTGAGGAACCACTAATCATTTAGCTCAATGGCTAACACCACTGCTGTAAAGCCCCACTTGTTTCTCACCGTCAATCATCAGTGCAGTAAGGACCCACTTGTCATGTGCATGTGGCTTACTGGTTTGCACTACTGCAGTAAGGAACTGCTTCTCATGACACTCATTGGCTTAAATTCCTGAAGTAATGAACCACTCATCATGTAACTCATTGGCTTATACCACTGCAGTAAGGAACCACTTCTTATGACTCATTAATCCCAGGACAACTTTAAAACTGGTTTATACTAATTGCGAAGTTGACATTGGTACAGCAAACGAAGTTGTCATAACACTGTGGTAAGTCTTTTGGCTGTCCACTATGACAATTTCCCTTCCTTCATAATCCATTCATGTTCAAGACAGTGGGGGGTCAATGCGAACTGCATGTAAGCCACTAGCTGGAACATATGTAGACAGCAGGGGGTTAGGAGAAATGCTATGGGCATCGAAACCCCTAGCTGGAACATATGTTCAAGACAGCAGGGGGTGAGGAATGCGACGGGCATGGAAACCCCTAACTTGAACATGAGTGGACAGTCCCGTGTCTCACCCTTTCTCTTCCTTCAATATCCCATCCTTCCGGGGGCTTGCGCAAAATGCCCATTAGAGGCAGACGTGCTCAACGGTTCGGCCGGGGTCTCCTTATCCACCAATAACAACAACAACATGTAACTCATTGGCTTATACCACTGCAGTAAGGAACCACTTCTTATGATACTCATTGACTAACATCCTTGCAGTATGGAACCAATCGTCATGTAACTCACTGGCTAACGACACCTCTTCAAGGACCCACCTGTCATGTTACTTACTGACTTACTTTCGTGCTAAAAGCATTCACAAGTCATATTAATTATTGGCTTACATTACTGCAGTAAGGAATAACTTTTCATACTAAACATTGGCTTACAAACTTTTAGTAATGAACCACTCGTCATGTTACTCAATTCCTAACAACACTGCTTTGAAGAGCGATCCTCTTTAAGGATCCACGTTTTCCTCTACCTAACACTACTATTTTGAGGAACGACATATAAAAAAGCTCACTAAACTATGGTATAGAAGAAGTACAGAACAACTATTGTTATATTTACTTGCAACGCCGTTATAATTTACTACTTGATGTAGCATATCGTTATTATATGATAATTAACGTTACGCATCGGAGCATATCGTTATCGTTATCATATGCTACTTGACGTAACATATCGTAATCATAAGATACTTGACGTAGCATATAATTATAATATGCTACTTGACGTAGCATATAATTATAATATGCTACTTGACGTAGCATATAATTATAATATGCTACTTGACCTAGCATATAATTATAATATGCTACTTAACGTAGCGTATCTCTATCATCTACAATTTGACGTAGCATATCGTTATAGTTGCTGTAATGATGCTACTTGACGATGCTTTATCTTATGCTACTTGACGTAGCATATCGTTATAGTTATCTTATGCTACTTGACGTAGCATATCGTTATCATATGACACTTGTATCGTGACCTGGCCTGCATTGACTATTTAAATTTCAGAGCCTTAAAACAGGGAGAAACCTTTTCAATTATAAACACTTAAAAATTGGGATGATTTTGATTCAAGTGAAAATAATTTAGGTCTTTGTTTTAAATATTTTATTAAAAGTTATGCATTTTACCATAAAATTGGTGAAACAAAGAATACTATTAAATGCACATGACTTGAAACTATGTTTGAAATGATTTACTAATTGAAATAAGTAACTAAGTTTAGACTTAAGTACTTTAAGAGCAATGCAATATATAAACGTGGTTGTAGAAAAATGTCGTGTCGCAAAGGGTTTGCGTCTCCGGTAGTGATATGAAGGCATATCTCCGCGAGATATTTCAATATCGTCCCACGCCACGGAGGCGCTTATAATGCCAGCAACTCCGGTGCGAATGTTTGTTTGTCTCAATACTGGCCTTAAATATTAAATTATTTTCTTTTTGCCCACAAAAAGTTTTAAATTTAACAAAGTCCCACTCACTAAACACTTAATGATTTAATGATAGATCTTCCAGATTTTTATGAAAATAAAGTATAACGATTTATTGGGTATTTACAAATATATATATATATATATATATATATATATATATATATATATATATATATATCGCTAACCCTATTTCAATATATTTAATATTGTTTACAGTCCTAAGTGTATTTTGCATGATGATATCCATATTGCATTGTGTTATACCGAAATAGATTATATGTTAAATAATAAAATGTGATACAAATGGTAGCTTATATCTCTTATTGTCACACACAATAGAGTCAGAACTTAGAATGCAATAATTGTGGTTTCATGTACAAGTATAAACCGAGTTGATATTCAATAAAAAACGCTCTTAGAATCATGTGAGGAGAAAGATTTATTTGTAATGTTTTGTGGAATATTTGCTTCATTAATATATACAGTGGTATCCAATAATTAAATGGATTATTTATCCATAATGTCCATTTGTCTATTTTGCTGTTGTTGGACAGATGTTTCATAAATATATACTTTATTTCACAATATTTGCTTATTTATTTGTTAGTTTTTCTTTTTCATAAAACTAAAATGAATTAGCATTTTTCCAAATAAAATATGAAGAATAGTGTAAAATTAATTTCAGTACATCTACTTACTAGGACCTGTCAAACCATTCAATTTAAAAAAATCAATTAACAAATAAAAAAAAAAAAAATAGAGAAAATATAAAATTCAACACAAAAATTTGGTTGAAATATGCATAATATAAATATGGTATGCTATATCCAAGTAAAAGAGAATGCAGAAAAAAAATTTTTCTAGCCAGTCAGACTATATACTTGTCAGTTAGAAGACTGTATGCGGTTAGCCAGGTGTTGGGTTGGTTTTCGAAGATTTGCTTCTGTATTCTCTGACCCAATTATCTCGACTAACAGTGCTATACAGGGCGAGTTTCAAATGAGGGACCTAATTCATTAAATTAAATTTAATTAATTTAATGAACTAATGAATGATTGTAAGAAATATTTTTTTCCTCATGCGTGTCTCTTTTTACATTGTGATCTATGCAAGTTAGTGACTTCAACAATTGACTGACTTTGGTGTAAAGTGGTGTGTAGATACCGAATTATTTATATTTATTTTTTAATTTTTCATTCTGAGCCATCGTTTTTCCTCAAACACCCCACAAACACGCTTCGATTTTTTTTACGAAAATAGTCGTAAATATTCGCAGTGTTTCAGCTTATATTTTTACGTCAAGGAAAATACTAGACTGTCTTTTTGTTTTATGTTAAACATTTTTTTCCAAATTAATAAAACCTAACACCAAATATTTTACGATTTTAAGATGTTGTTAAGTAATATATAAACAAAACCACTCGGATATATTGGGTCACAATACAATTCCATTCACGTCATATTGCCCAGTGACACTTCAATATCTTTTCCTCTCCTAGTTGCGATGGCGCTCACAATTCCAGGAATTTCTAAGAGTCGCTGTGTGCTTTCTTTTTTCTTAAAATTAACTTAAAGTTACTTGAGAATCTTCCATTGATTGAATTGGAAATTTTCTTTAACCTACAAAATAAAAAGATAATCACAAAACAATTTTTGCAACCTTGTATGGAATAAAATCTAAAAATTTAAGTTTGCTATGAATAAAAAAAATAAAAAATAAAAACAATAGTCGCTCCCATGAAATTTGTGAGTTACTATTATCCTCTAAACTTACAAGCTCAAAGAAGATTTTACGAGTTCACTTGTGCAGATTATCGTAACGTACATAATCTTACAGTTAAAAAATACAGTCAATATTAAAACATATAAAGGATGAATCAAATGCTTGTAAATAAATTCACATCCTGACTATGTAATAGGTAATTTCAGTCTAATAAAAGTAAACAAAACAATATTTTGCTCGGAATAAATGAACCTTTTAGTTCAGTTTTGATTTTTAAACTTTATCCGAAAAAGGGTTTCTTATATTAAACTTTATATATTAACATGATAATAAATATAATTTTCCATATTGTTGGATGCCAAGAATTAAAACATGAAAAATATCAAAAATTCATTTTTAATGAATTTGAAATACGAATTTTACTTGGATTCAATTGGGAGAAGGGTTAGGGTTATCCCTATTTAACTCCATCCAAATATAATTGTAAAAAACCAATTTTGGCTTGGAAAAACATTGCCTTTTTCACTGCGTGTTCCAGTAGGAATATTTAGTTCACCTTATCTACACTAAATTATACTTTTTTTTAGAAACGAATGCATTTCACTGCCAATAATAGTCATATTACTACAAAGTTAAGTTTATAAAAGAGAAAGCAAGTCATTCTCAGAGCAAAAAGGATATCGGCGTTAGTGGGCAACAAAAGGTGGAATGTGCTTCTTTGTTTCACCTTAAAAAAGAAACAGATCTTTTGTTCAAAAAGTGTAAGGTTATTAGATTGTATTAGTTTTTTAGGTCATTTCTAGGATTTTTAATGTCAGTGACTATTAGGCAGACTTAAAGTTGAAAAGGGACTCAATACTTTTAAGGGCACATTGGGGTATCAAATGATATTTATATGTTTTAAATTAAACTAATAAGGGTGTGAAATGGGAGATATTTCGGGTAAAGTTAGTATATCATTAAACCGACGTTTATGTTACCTGGAAAAAATAAAAATATCTCTTGATTTGAATATTCTTTTATAATGACATTATATAAATAAATCGATTGTAAAACAGTTTTATCTGGGTGAATTATAAAATAATTAAAAAGATCCTCTTGTCTCTAACGGAGTATCGAAATAGGGTTGATATTTTACAATATTATTCCTTAGGGACGCAAATACTGTGCCGAAATGTTGAAAATTTATAGTAAGTAAAAAAAAAACTTAAAATTGAAAATTACCAATGAGATTTTTTTCAATAATATCAAAGTAATATTCACAAAATGCAATTTATATGCCTCCAAAACTCACTGGATAGTGCTGATTAATTATACATTTATTTTTAATAGTTCCCATATGTGATATAAGATATTTATGTTTTAAAATAATATATCAATACTCCGCATCGTCTTCCAATACTACATCATTTCCAAATCATTACAAATAATAAAAACCTTATTTAAAATGCCTTTCACAACAAGATTTTTTTTAAGAAAGTATTGTTAAAAATATCATTCATACTATTCCAAAAAATCATAAAAGACGGATAATTTTTAAGCGGAGATTTTTTAATTTTTACAAACAATATTCACCCGCATATTTATGTTTCTGTTAGTGAATCGGTACCCACGAAAGATGTTAAAGATAGAAAAAGGTTTGTGTAACATGTGAGGCTCATTTTAAAGCTTGAGGGCCAAGGATGTAGGTAGAAATATCCGAGGTATGAAAGGTTACCAGGGTTCCGCCGAAACGGACCTCAAAATTAATAGGTACAATCTAATAATGGCAAGAAAATTTTAATATCTACTTATTGTGTGATTAACCAGATGTTTCCGAGGATATTTTTAATATAGACTAAACTGATTACTGAGCAGATATTTTGAGTGAAGACAATAATTTAAAAATTGTTGTCAAATATACTGTTTAAAAATTGGCAATGCACTGTAATAAAGAAGATTGGCAATAATCATACATTACAATGTTTACGTATTTACAGTAGATTTCTTCGTCATGGCTCTATGTTATTAAGTAAACAGGACTAGAATAGATTGTCAGCTATGCTGAATGTATCATGCACAATAATTAAGGGGCTTAACCGTGGTATGCTGTCTATAATGATAAATACACCGTCTTTACACAGTGAATGTCGTTTAGATATTTTATATAGCTGCTTTACATATTGCTATGGTGAGTAATTAATCGTTGAATTATGTGTTTGTGCAAAACAAAACAAAATTGAATGCGCAACCTTAAACAAAAGGTCAAATAAAAATAACCTCATTTAAACCCCCATAATGTATTGCAAATGGATATAAATAAAGAGTCATAAACTATGGAACTGAAAATATACTTTATTTTCGGTGTAATCGATTTTGACACAGTTTTCCAATCCAGTGACTATGATAAAGACTCGGTCAATCTTATTCCAGAAAAGACTACCTTATGCACGGTCTGATAGCCTATATCATCAGATATACTAGGTAGTGCTTACCTTAACTATATCAAAGTATATTACACATGACGGGTTTCAAAATTAAATAATAGCAGGCCTATATGGTTTGTTGTGTATGCATTAAAAAATGTTTTCCTATTAATGATTCCGTGTTTAAATTACCTACTGACTGGACGGATTATGTTCGTTAAACTCTGCACTGCAATTTTTGAATGTATTCCACGAACCAATCATGAAATGTCGATGGGAATGGGTGTTTATTTAAGTTTCATAATTGTGATGTATGTTGTATTGTCCCAGACGAGTATTAGGTTATGACTGCAAATATTACTATTCTCGTCTGGTACACAAATACCTTTAACTGTACTCAATGTTGAATCTAATACGTATTTTAATTTCATTCAATTACAAAACCGTGAACTAAATTAGAGTGTGCTAATGAAGGGAGAAATGTTAATAATTATTCTCCAGGCTATTGTAGAGTACCATGCAGCAGAGGAAAATATAAATATGGCGGGAAAATATACAATGAAATAGGGAGGGATAAAATACTGGGCGTTGTGTAATGAACATTTTACAATGTAGACCGAACGTTAAACTTGAATATAAGTTAAAAATTAAGCGGTGGCCAAGGAACAGGTTGTAAATAGTTAGATTGGGTGAGTCGGTGGCGTAGTGGTTAGCGCGTTGGACTTATCCGCGTTCTGCCAGTAAATTTAATCAGTACCTTTCTCCTTTTACTGTAGCGGCTCAGCCTCTTACTTTGTCTAACACGATCTACGCACAGATCACTAGTCTATGTGGACGGGGCAAAGTAGGACAAAAAGAGGTCCGCCACTTCTTAAAAAGAAAAAAAAAATAACAATCCACGATGTAGGTAGCATATTTTGGCATTGTTAGCTACGTTTTAAAGATTAACTAACTGATATTTCTCTTTATTCTTTCTTAATTCAAGTGTACATTATCTAAAATTTCCAATTGATCGTTTACAAGGTACCAAGTAGATTACTATTAATTGTTTTCAAATTTGATTAAATTAAATTCTAACAGATGCCCATTGTAAAATATTAATAATGACATTGCAAATTTCCCTTTAATTACATGTTATTTGATCCATATTACTGTTTGTTATAGGTATGATGAATTTGCAGATACATTACTTTATAAAACATCAGGTAAGACCTTTTAAATGTTACAAAAAATTTGTGGTAAGGGCCATTATAAATAAATTGAAAATAATTTATAAGAATATTAAATAATTGAATTGCTTTTTAGTAAAATTGTGAGTACTTTAAGAGTAATATTGAATTTTATGTTTTAAAGACTGTTGTGGTTTGTAATTTAAAAGAGTAACTTGAATCGGATTTTGCTGCAAAAGGAGGACGGAAATCTATTAAGCCTATAATCCCCGCTCTAACTTGACCGGCTTCTATAGTGGGTGATGTGCATTGTACTAGTTAGGGCTCAAAAATTTTGCTGAAATAACATGACTTCATAAAAGTAAGCGAATAAATATAAAAAAATAAGAATTTCATTGTAATTAAGATCGTAGCAATAGGTAATGTAAGAAACAATATACAGTAAAGTGTTAAAAAAACTTTAAAAGTTAATTAGATTCCAACATTTTCTGGAAAAAATCAAGAAGTACATTAACTAAGAGCCTATACAACTTTTGTTTTAATTAAGTTGCATATAGGTAAAAACACTGAACATTCATTATTCATCTACAGCTTTTTCAATGGAAAACTCTTAAATATTTTACAGTATTTGGGATTTTTTTTATTATTTTGTATATGGTTTTGTATCACATACTGAATGATAATATATGTTATATACCTTTATGAATTTTAAAATGTAAAAAAATAATTTCAAAACTCTTGAGTCATTACAAAGTTGTGATGTTTTAAATAAGGACAATCTTTCTCATATATATTCTGTGCTTTTTAAACTACAGTAGCCATATTTTTTTTTTAGTGTGCCTAAAATAAAACGTATACAAATAGTTGTATGACTGTTAATATTCTACAGATTATTTATAAAAGGGGATGGATTTATAATCCAGACCGTAGTGTTTTCTAACTATTCTACTACTGAGAGAGAGGAACAGATAATCCAGGCATAAAAGATAAGTCCTTCAAAGAAATAAATATATAAAATATGAGACTTACGCAATTCCTATGTGTAAATAAAGTGTTACTGTTGTAGTAATTAATTTAAAGAATAACAAAATTTCCCTTTAAAAATATTAATATTAATTTTAGATTCTTCAGTAGTTAAGTTGTGCTATTGATGGGGACACCAATATCTATCTTAAGATTTAGAAATATTTAAAATATGAAAAATCAAAATAAACTCACTAACTAAAAATATTAGTACGAGTATATAAACACTTACTGTCTTGGAGGCAAAGCCCGTAAAACTGATGAGATAGAATGCTTGGTACTCATTTGCTTGGTGACCTAGTTCACATTATTCCCCTAGCGGAAAACTTTCCCACGGTCAATGTAAAGATCAACTTCGATAGCCTATTTTTCAGAATATCTTATTAGTTTAAAAAATACATTTTTCGTAGGATAAAATTAATTATTAGATGATTTTTAAAATTTATTTTATTTGATAATTTTCTTTGTTTAGCTTTCGCATTATAGTTAAGTAGGCCTACTTTTCTTATATCAATAATGTCAGTAATAGCTAAAAAATATTTTAAGTATAGTTATTTCTAGAAGTTAATGTTATTTGAATAATATTAATTTTAAAATTCGTTTTCTAAAATAAGAAACACATTTTATTTCTTAAGGCATTTCGAATTCTATGAATATGTAGTCATAATAAATACAGCTGTCTATGTATTCATGGAATGCAAAACGCAAAACCAACAAAAACTTAAATTTATTGGAAATGTGAATACGTAAGGAATAGTTATTACGTAGTGTGGAGTTATTGAGAATTAAATAAAGTGGTAAAGTTAAATATTATGCAATTGCAACATAAATATGATTACAGCATGATAACGAGTTCTATATTTGTGGCCTTAATTAAATAATTTTATCTTAAAATATAAAAAAGTAGATAACAATTTATATAGAAATATTTGAAAGTTTACTTTAACAACACAATTTACAAGTTCAATTGTCCTTTATGTTACCGTTTCACTTGAGAGCATATGTACAGTAAACGCTTTTCATGAAAACTGCTCCTAGCCATAAAATATTTGGTTTAACTCAGCAATGCAGGCTGTATTGGTCACGCAAGCTTCGTTGTAATAACACGCCATTAAAGTTCCTTTGAAAAGCAGTTTAGATTCATAAAAACACAGTATCAAGAAAGCTATTTGCATTAAGCAAGAAATAACAAACCTGTATATAATAATAAGAAATAATAATAATAAGAAATAACAAAGCTTTGTAGCATTAAAAATACATTTTGCGATATTTATAACATTATTCCAGGATGTAAATACCTATGATCTTAATTGATGTCTTGTTATAATAGTTTGCGCCTGGATAATAGCATTTTAACTATTTTTTTTACTATATAAATTTTTGGATTACTAGATATGAAGTAAAATAAATACTATAATAAAATAACTACCATTTTTTAACATCATACCAATATAAGCATTGGTTTATTATTTTTCATACGGTTTCCAAACTTAAACACACGTAACAAAGTTTTAAACAGATATTCAGAAGGAATATAATAATTTTTAATATGACATCTAACTCTTATTTGTCCTCAAAATTAAATAAAAAATCTTTAATGTAATTTTTATTCTCAAATATACCTTTTTAATAACAAACAGATTGACCCAGAAAGTCCTATAGAACAATCGGCGTATGTGCGTGCCGAGCGATAAGCATTGGCACCACAACAGTCCATGTTATGGCTGCCACGGCTGTTGAGTCCGTGAAAGTATTTAATTATGAAATGAAACATTGACCGATGCCGTGACCCGGGGTCACATGACACGGGACTGAGCAGCTCAACACGTAGACTCCACTCACAGTGACGTACAGCGACGTACAGTGACGTACATTGATATACAGTGACGTACAGTAATGTATAAAAACGTACAGTATCGTACAGTGACGTACAGTGATATACAGTGACCTACAGTGACGTACAGTAATTTATAAAAACGTACAATATCGTACAGTGACGTACAATGATGTATAGTGACGTACAATAATTTATAAAAACGTACAATATCGTACAGTGACGTACATTGATGTACAGTGACGTACAGTGATATACAGTAACCTAAAGTTACGTACAGTAATTTATAAAAACGTACAATATCGTACAGTGACGTACATTGATGTACAGTGACGTACAGTGATTTACAGTGACATAAAGTGACGTACAGTAATGTATAAAAACGTACAGTATCGTACAGTGACGTACATTGATGTACAGTGACGTACATTGATGTACAGTGACGTACAGTGATATACAGTGACCTAAAGGGACGTACAGTAATTTATAAAAACTTACAATATCGTACAGTGACGTACGTTGATGTACAGTGACGTACAGTGATATACAGTGACGTACAGTAACGTGTAAAAAGTAGAGTAACGTTCAACGACGTACAGTGATGTACTTAACGTATAACAACTTACATTGTCGTATAGTGACGAACAGTAACGCATAACAACGTTAACTTATAGTGACATTCAGTGACGTACAGTAACGAACAGTTAGTATAGAGACGAACAGTAACTTACAGTCACATATAGTGACATTCAGTGACGTACAGTAACGGACAGTAAGTATAGTGACGAACAGTAACTTACAGTCACATATAGTGACATTCAGTGACGTACAGTAACGGACAGTAAGTATAGTGACGAACAGTAACTTACAGTCACATATAGTGACATTCAGTGACGTACAGTAACGGACAGTAAGTATAGTGACGAACAGTAACTTACAGTCACATATAGTGACATTCAGTGACGTACAGTAACTAACAGTAAGTATAGTGACGAACAGTAACTTACAGTCACATATAGTGACATTCAGTGACGTACAGTAACGAACAGTTAGTATAGAGACGAACAGTAACTTACAGTCACATATAGTGACATTCAGTGACGTACAGTAACTAACAGTAACGTATAGTGACGAACAGTAACATATAGTGACGAACAATAACTTACGGTAACATATATTGACATTCAGTGCCGTACAGTAAATAACAGTAACATAGTGACGAACAGTAACTTACAGTGACGGAAAGTAACGTACAGTAACATGCAGTATCGTAAATTGACGAAAAGTGGTATACAGTGACATACAGTGACGTACAAAAATGTACAGTAACTGCTATAGGAAACTCGAATGGCTGTGGGGAGAACTGTAATGAAATCAGCAGAATATGCGAATGGGGACAGGGTTGATGACATTAATGCTCTAAATATTATACCTAAAACTCATATAAGGGAGCCTAAATAAGGTAGTAGAGTAGATAACCATTAGAGAATATGTAAAATCAACAATAAAATTCAATATGAAATATCTCCTTGCGTAAGAAGGTCAGCTAAATGGCTGCAGAGGAAGAGTTGAAGGAGACAGCTATTTCAGACACGTTCAAACTGAACGTGGAATGGCGGTAAAAATATGATTATAAAGAATCATAAAAAAATCCTAATCGGATGTTCATAAAACGAAGAGGTTGGTGGAATATACTGTAAATATCATTAACTAATGGTAGTGGAATCGTCTTCAGCCGAATAAGAGATAAAATGAGAAATAGAAAAGGGCGGAAGAAGATGAACACTACCACTATGGGATCAGAACTATATACGAAAATATAAACATGACAATGGATTGTTCCAGAAATTTTTTAACCTAATTGACGGAGAACGGTCCATACTCTAGTCTTGTTACTATCTAATATCGAAAAAATTTTGAAGCATCATTAATTAATAGTGTTTTTAATGTAATGATGGAACTGTAAGACTAATTTAACTTGATAACATGTAAAACTCTGAATTCTGCAGATGAAATAACGAAATAACCATGAGAAGAATATCTCTTATCGTGATATTTAGTCCAACGACATATTAACATTCTTTTTTTCATATAAAAGTTTTTTATTATCATACAATATTTATAAATATGAAATTTATTAACGATTTATAATAATTTATAATAAGTATTTAGTAAAGGCCATCCATGGCCTTTACTATATACTTAGAGTTATGTTTAAAGCAACGTTAAAGGTTGATAATTATTCTAGTCACAAAACTGACACCAAAACGTAAAGGTCTCTGGGTGGGCGGGCAGGGTTCCCTAATATAATAGTCTTCACGTTTCAAAGAGTTGTTTATTATGAAGGGTCCCATTTCAGCTCCGTGATGTGAAAGCAACATTATTGTTTATTAAAATTCGTCCAGTTACTTATTATCACTATAAGATATTTTTGTGTTTGGACAGTAAACAATACAAGGCCTACATATAAACAATATATAAGCGGTTTAAAACCATTTTTAATGAATTTTAAACAATTATATATTTTTATTTTGAATACTTCACTTCGTAATTGGGATTTCATTTGTGCTTATTTTTTAAATCCAATAAAATATTTATTTCTTTAACTTTTTCGTCACCTTTGCCAATAGAGTTATTTCATATTATTTATTGATAGTCTTAATTAATAGAGGATAAAAGGCAATCAAAGAAAAAAAACTAAGCAATGTATTTTTATGTTTTTAAAACAGCCTAACCTTATACTTAAAATGAATAAATTACAAAAATTCTTAAATATTTTATAAAAACATAAATAAATATTGTTTGTCTATAATCTATAATATCATATAATATAGTAATTGGAGTACTTAATAGTACTTGGAGAATTAACAAACATAAAAGCAATTTTCTATTCAAATACTTCAAAAGCAATGTCTATTAATGAAAATTCAAAAATAAGATTAAAATGAATTTTTGAGTCAGAAAAAATCATAACCATTTATCTTATGCATATATGTTTGTAAAAGGAAAACAAAAGTTTACAAAAGGGAAGGGAAAATGGCTGGTGAATAAAAATCGTACAAAGAGCGATTCCGTCCTTAATGACGTTCTTGCCTCCCCTTAGTTATTAGAAGAATGCAGGTATTCGCTTTCATTTTATATTTTGAGACTCATTTAAATTTCCATTCCTAACATACTTTGGTAGTAATCAGTGAAAACATTAGGCATGCTAAGACTTAATACATATATTGACCACGGTTTATTCAGTGACTTATTTTAATCTTAATGTACTAAATTTAATGTTTTAGCATAAAAAAACTGCCCCAGGTTTAAAATTTGTTTTAATTCTACAATAGAATGAAACCAATTGTAAAATGTACATTTCTTCATAACAAGGTGGATGTCATTCATTGTTAAGACCCATGTTGTCAGATAAACTAACAATATCCTTGCCTTATTACGTATATGGAAAGTGATTTTTTTGACATCTCCCCCCCCCCCCAAAAAAAAAAAAAAAAAAACATCTCCCCAAAAAAATAATCTGTACGTATTTGATTTGAAACCATTTAAGTAGACCAATTAAAGTGACGGATTGCTAGAGTCTTGTGCGTTGATTAATTCACTTTGGTTATATGATCACTGTAAAAAGTCTGTTATATGTACACTAACAAACAACTATAAAAAATACTTTGGATATTAATAATAGTGTGACGCTGAAGAAATTTTATCTCAACCGGATGACCCGTAGTAGCGGGGGTTAGAATGTAATCAAAGAAAATATATATTTCAAAATTGTAAAAATGAAAGGTTTTCTTTAAATAGTTTGTTTGCTTATATATTTGATTTATTTTCATTTACAAATTTGTAATTTATTGTATAAGTTTAAGAATTATTGATTTAGAAGACATCGCTAAAGACTCGAATTTACAACAAATTTAGATAACATTATTTGTTGATTTGGTTTAACCGATAAACATTTAAATTCTTTTCAAAAAAGAAAAAACCTGTTCCTGTTACTGTCGCCATGCCCGGGGTACAATGCAGCTTGGTCCCCAGCTTCATTGCACTAATGATTTGCCCTCTAATGGTGATTAAACATCGGTCAGGGCATGATGGATGGACCAGACCCGACACGGCCCTGAATGGTCAACTGTGCTTGTTGTTGTAGGACTCTTTGTAGATAAATATCTTAATTGTGGAGGCCCTATATCTACACTAGTAGCATTTCCACGTTTAATGAAAAAAAACCAAATACTCTTTTAAACTTAGTTTTGTCGATCTATTGTTTGATAGCTTCATTAATTAACAAAATAAAATAATATGGTATTTCTAGTTAAAAACAGAATTCCAACATAAATGTGGATATAATTTAATAGGATTTATGAATATGCACAAGTATTGTTTAAAAAGACACTGCTTTTGTTTTGTGATTGGTTTTCCTATGTCTGAAATAGATTGTATACGCTATTAGATCATACAAGTTACATCTTATAATTGTCATAATATTTGTCAAAAACCAAACAACAACGTTAGTGAGAGCAGTGTGTCCAATAATCTTCATAAAAACCATACTGGGTCATTTCTAAATAAATAAGACTGGCTGGTTACTTGTTGCTTGAAATACCAGTTAAGATTATTTTAGACAATAACTCCCTTTTTTACACTTTTTAATCCAGTTCGTTAACTAGTATATCCTCCATGGTGTAACATAACCCTCTTTGGGTACGATTAAACCTCGTTGGATTAGAAAGATGCTGTCACTGGTGTTCTGTGTTTAATCTTTGAAGAAGTTTATTGTTAAACTTAAAAACCAATTTAAGTTCTTCACCAATGTTCATAAAAAAGGGGGAATCATGACCATTAATGGCGTGTAGGGCTCTTTGTTTTGAAGAGAAAATTTTAAAGTGTTAATGTAAAGCAATATGTGTTTTTCAATGAGGACAATGTATTACCAAGAAAATATGTATACAATTTACAAATAAACTAGCTCGCAATGATACAACGATCTCGGTGCAGCTGAGATGTTCAACATTTATATCAAGACACAGCTGGGAGTGACAGTTCCCGGAACTGCCGCGTGTCTGCGCCACTCAACATAACATGTTATTACATTTATTGAGCTCGCAATGATACAACGATCTCGGTGCAGCTGAGATGTTCAACATTTATATCAAGACACAGCTGGGAGTGACAGTTCCCGGAATTACCGCGTGTCTGCGCCACTCAACATAACATGTTATTACATTTATTGAGCTCGCAATGATACAACGGTCTCGGTGTAGCTGAGATGTTCAACATTTATGTCAAGACACAGCTGGGAGTGACAGTTCCCGGAACTGCCGCGAGTCTGCGCCACTCGACATAACATGTTATTACATTTATTGAGCTCGCAATGATACAACGATCTCGGTGCAGCTGAGATGTTCAACATTTATGTCAAGACACAGCTGGGAGTGACAGTTCCCGGAACTGCCGCGAGTCTGCGCCACTCGACATAACATGTTATTACATTTATTGAGCTCGCAATGATACAACGATCTCGGTGCAGCTGAGATGTTCAACATTTATATCAAGACACAGCTGGGAGTGACAGTTCCCGGAATTACCGCGTGTCTGCGCCACTCGACATAACATGTTATTATATTTGTTGAGCTCGCAATGATACAACGGTCTCGGTGTAGCTGAGATGTTCAACATTTATATCAAGACACAGCTGGGAATGACAGTTCCCGGAATTACCGCGTGTCTGCGCCACTCGACATAACATGTTATTACATTTATTGAGCTCGCAATGATACAACGGTCTCGGTGTAGCTGAGATGTTCAACATTTATGTCAAGACACAGCTGGGAGTGACAGTTCTCGGAATTACCGCGTGTCTGCGCCACTCGACATAACATGTTATTACATTTATTGAGCTCGCAATGATACAACGGTCTCGGTGTAGCTGTAATGTTCAACATTTATGTCAAGACACAGCTGGGAGTGACAGTTCCCGGAATTACCGCGTGTCTGCGCCACTCGACATAACATGTTATTACATTTATTGAGCTCGCAATGATACAACGATCTCGGTGCAGCTGAGATGTTCAACATTTATGTCAAGACACAGCTGGGAGTGACAGTTCCCGGAACTGCCGCGTGTCTGCGCCACTCGACATAACATGTTATTACATTTATTGAGCTCGCAATGATACAACGGTCCCGGTGTAGCTGAGATGTTCAACATTTATATCAAGACACAGCTGGGAGTGACAGTTCCCGGAATTACCGCGTGTCTGCGCCACTCGACATAACATGTTATTACATTTATTGAGCTCGCAATGATACAACGATCTCGGTGCAGCTGAGATGTTCAACATTTATGTCAAGACACAGCTGGGAGTGACAGTTCCCGGAACTGCCGCGTGTCTGCGCCACTCGACATAACATGTTATTACATTTATTGAGCTCGCAATGATACAACGATCTCGGTGCAGCTGAGATGTTCAACATTTATGTCAAGACACAGCTGGGAGTGACAGTTCCCGGAATTACCGCGTGTCTGCGCCACTCGACATAACATGTTATTACATTTATTGAGCTCGCAATGATACAACGATCTCGGTGCAGCTGAGATGTTCAACATTTATGTCAAGACACAGCTGGGAGTGACAGTTCCCGGAACTGCCGCGAGTCTGCGCCACTCGACATAACATGTTATTACATTTATTGAGCTCGCAATGATACAACGATCTCGGTGCAGCTGAGATGTTCAACATTTATGTCAAGACACAGCCGGGAGTGACAGTTCCCGGAATTACCGCGTGTCTGCGCCACTCGACATAACATGTTATTATATTTGTTGAGCTCGCAATGATACAACGGTCTCGGTGTAGCTGAGATGTTCAACATTTATATCAAGACACAGCTGGGAATGACAGTTCCCGGAATTACCGCGTGTCTGCGCCACTCGACATAACATGTTATTACATTTATTGAGCTCGCAATGATACAACGATCTCGGTGCAGCTGAGATGTTCAACATTTATATCAAGACACAGCCGGGAGTGACAGTTCCCGGAATTACCGCGTGTCTGCGCCACTCGACATAACATGTTATTATATTTGTTGAGCTCGCAATGATACAACGGTCTCGGTGTAGCTGAGATGTTCAACATTTATATCAAGACACAGCTGGGAATGACAGTTCCCGGAATTACCGCGTGTCTGCGCCACTCGACATAACATGTTATTACATTTATTGAGCTCGCAATGATACAACGATCTCGGTGTAGCTGAGATATTCAATATTTATATCAAGACACAGCTGGGAGTGACAGTTCCCGGAACTGCCGCGAGTCTGCGCCACTCGACATAACATGTTATTACATTTATTGAGCTCGCAATGATACAACGATCTCGGTGTAGCTGAGATGTTCAACATTTATATCAAGACACAGCTGGGAGTGACAGTTCCCGGAACTGCCGCGAGTCTGCGCCACTCGACATAACATATTATTACATTTATTGAGCTCGCAATGATACAACGATCTCGGTGTAGCTGAGATATTCAATATTTATATCAAGACACAGCTGGGAGTGACAGTTCCCGGAACTGCCGCGAGTCTGCGCCACTCGACATAACATGTTATTACATTTATTGAGCTCGCAATGATACAACGATCTCGGTGTAGCTGAGATGTTCAACATTTATATCAAGACACAGCTAGGAGTGACAGTTCCCGGAACTGCCGCGAGTCTGCGCCACTCGACATAACATGTTATTACATTTATTAAGCTCGCAATGATACAACGATCTCGGTGTAGCTGAGATATTCAATATTTATATCAAGACACAGCTGGGAGTGACAGTCCCCGGAACTGCCGCGTGTCTGCGCCACTCGACATAACATGTTATTACATTTATTGAGCTCGCAATGATACAACGGTCTCGGTGTAACTGAGATGTTCAACATTTATGTCAAGACACAGCTGGGAGTGACAGTTCCCGGAACTGCCGCGTGTCTGCGCCACTCGACATAACATATTATTACATTTATTGAGCTCGCAATGATACAACGGTCTTGGTGTAACTGAGATGTTCAACATTTATGTCAAGACACAGCTGGGAGTGACAGTTCCCGGAACTGCCGCGAGTCTGCGCCACTCGACATAACATGTTATTACATTTATTGAGCTCGCAATGATACAACGGTCTTGGTGTAACTGAGATGTTCAACATTTATGTCAAGACACAGCTGGGAGTGACAGTTCCCGGAACTGCCGCGAGTCTGCGCCACTCGACATAACATGTTATTACATTTATTGAGCTCGCAATGATACAACGGTCCCGGTGTAGCTGAGATGTTCAACATTTATGTCAAGACACAGCTGGGAGTGACAGTTCCCGGAACTGCCGCGAGTCTGCGCCACTCGACATAACATGTTATTACATTTATTGAGCTCGCAATGATACAACGGTCCCGGTGTAGCTGAGATGTTCAACATTTATGTCAAGACACAGCTGGGAGTGACAGTTCCCGGAACTGCCGCGTGTCTGCGCCACTCGACATAACATATTATTACATTTATTGAGCTCGCAATGATACAACGGTCTTGGTGTAACTGAGATGTTCAACATTTATATCAAGACACAGCTGGGAGTGACAGTTCCCGGAACTGCCGCGAGTCTGCGCCACTCAACATAACATGTTATTACATTTATTGAGCTCGCAATGATACAACGGTCCCGGTGTAGCTGAGATGTTCAACATTTATGTCAAGACACAGCTGGGAGTGACAGTTCCCGGAACTACCGCGTGTCTGCGCCACTCGACATAACATGTTATTACATTTATTGAGCTCGCAATGATACAACGGTCTCGGTGTAGCTGAGATGTTCAACATTTATGTCAAGACACAGCTGGGAGTGACAGTTCCCGGAACTGCCGCGAGTCTGCGCCACTCGACATAACATGTTATTACATTTATTAAGCTCGCAATGATACAACGATCTCGGTCTAGCTGAGATATTCAACATTTATATCAAGACGCAGCTGGGAATGACAGTCCCCGGAACTGTCGCGTGTCTGCGCCACTCGACATAACATGTTATTACATTTATTGAGCTCGCAATGATACAACGGTCCCGGTGTAGCTGAGATGTTCAACATTTATGTCAAGACACAGCTGGCAGTGACAGTTCCCGGAACTACCGCGTGTCTGCGCCACTCGACATAACATGTTATTACATTTATTGAGCTCGCAATGATACAACGGTCTCGGTGTAGCTGAGATGTTCAACATTTATGTCAAGACACAGCTGGGAGTGACAGTTCCCGGAACTGCCGCGAGTCTGCGCCACTCGACATAACATGTTATTTCATTTATTGAGCTCGCAATGATACAACGATCTCGGTGTAGCTGAGATGTTCAACATTTATATCAAGACACAGCTGGGAGTGACAGTTCCCGGAACTGCCGCGTGTCTGCGCCACTCGACATAACATATTATTACATTTATTGAGCTCGCAATGATACAACGGTCTCGGTGTAGCTGAGATGTTCAACATTTATGTCAAGACACAGCTGGGAGTGACAGTTCCCGGAACTACCGCGTGTCTGCGCCACTCGACATAACATGTTATTACATTTATTGAGCTCGCAATGATACAACGGTCCCGGTGTAGCTGAGATGTTCAACATTTATGTCAAGACACAGCTGGGAGTGACAGTTCCCGGAACTGCCGCGAGTCTGCGCCACTCGACATAACATGTTATTTCATTTATTGAGCTCGCAATGATACAACGATCTCGGTGTAGCTGAGATGTTCAACATTTATGTCAAGACACAGCTGGGAGTGACAGTTCCCGGAACTGCCGCGAGTCTGCGACACTCGACATAACATATTATTACATTTATTGAGCTCGCAATGATACAACGGTCTCGGTGTAGCTGAGATATTCAATATTTATATCAAGACACAGCTGGGAGTGACAGTTCCCGGAACTGCCGCGTGTCTGCGCCACTCGACATAACATATTATTACATTTATTGAGCTCGCAATGATACAACGGTCTCGGTGTAGCTGAGATGTTCAACATTTATGTCAAGACACAGCTGGGAGTGACAGTTCCCGGAACTGCCGCGAGTCTGCGCCACTCGACATAACATGTTATTTCATTTATTGAGCTCGCAATGATACAACGATCTCGGTGTAGCTGAGATATTCAATATTTATATCAAGACACAGCTGGGAGTGACAGTTCCCGGAACTGCCGCGTGTCTGCGCCACTCGACATAACATATTATTACATTTATTGAGCTCGCAATGATACAACGGTCTCGGTGTAGCTGAGATGTTCAACATTTATGTCAAGACACAGCTGGGAGTGACAGTTCCCGGAACTGCCGCGAGTCTGCGACACTCGAGGTAATATGTTATTACATTTATTGCTGTGACGTTCTTATAGTAAATTTATATTTAATTATACTGGTTGTCCACAAAGTCTTGCTCTGGTAAAGAATCTGAATGGTATTATCTTTAATGGTGGTAGGGTAATGTTTTACTTCACGTTTTAACAAGTGACTTCTTAAGGTTTTCTACATTTATGTACAACTCAATACACATTAGTGAATGCGCCTTCGGTTAATTTGAATTATTCAAAGAAACTTTTTAGTTCGTTTCAGGTTCGTTTGCAGTTGCACACTCTGCCTCTTTTGCGAAAATGTGCATATGACCTCTTGATACTTTTAAAATTAGTTCTACGAACTTCAAATTGTTCACATTAAAAGTTTAAACAGCAAAGGTGAGGTTCGTGGAAAAATTATGATACACATGGTATTATATGGAAAAATCTTAATCTTATGAGACACACTCACTTCTCTTCCTGACTCACTCACTGATTTGTTTTCGAACTTAATTTTAAGTAAACTGTATTGGTGTCAATCAGCTGAGTTTAGGGTTTACGAACCTAATGAAAAACAGAATTAGATACAATTCCCTCTGAACAAGAAGTGCAAGATGAGTATGGCTCTAATTGTTTTCGCACAAAAAGTTATTAAATTAAAACAAGACTTTATGAACACCCGGTGGAATATAGAATAAATAAATGTGTCTTTGCAATGTCCTGCATTACATTAGGTTAACATTTTGGAATTTCGATTGCTCCGTTCTACTTTTAACCTGTTCTTACATTACACTATGTTTGATCATTAACATCGGTTTAAGTCTGCAATCTGATAAAGATTCCCCATGTTAGTATTATGATGAAAAGGAACCTTGAGGACTGTTCGTGCACTTCAAAAAAGAAATGTTTAAAATATAAACCTTGATGCTAAACTGCGAAATTAGACCAGATCCTATGACATCTTATACATAAAAGTTATTCAAGAAATAAGCGAGGAATGCGTCCACAAAAAGGCTTCAAATGTTATAAAGGACTTAATAGTACAGGGTGATTCAAAAAGAATGACCTGATTTCAGAAATCTATAATTGTTTCAAAAATTTGTGCACACAAACAAATTTTACATCAAAATACTCACAGAAACATCAAATTTATGATGATGTACTACAAATGTTCTATGTGCCCTCCATTGGAGGCTCTGGCGACATTTAGACGATAGCCGAACTCATCCCAAACTGTTCACTAGATGTCTTCTGGGACTGTAGCTAATGTATCTGATATCCTGGTTTTAAGCTCCTCGATGTCACGAGCTAAGGAAGGAACATTAACTCGTTCTTGTACGTATCCCCATAGGAGAAAGTCGCACAGTGTTATGTCAGGTGACCTTGGAGGCCAAAAATGCAAAGCCGTGTCTCGCGGTCATGTGCGCCCTATCCAACGTCTGACTAAACGTGACCAAAGTTTATGACTGACGCCACACCCACAGTTAGCCCTTAATTAGACATCTAGTGGCGATTTTCTCAAATTCTAGAACACCCTTGTTGTAGATACTGCAGTTTCAGTGGTGGTAATGTGATACTATCAATAATATCAAAATTTAAAATCAGGTCATTCTTTTTGAATCACCCTGTATACTTATGCGCATGAAACTTTTATCCATCCAGCAAACATAAACTACATAAAAAATCAATATGTTCAATTCCTTAGCATATATTTTAAACTGAATATTAAAGTAGTATTATTGTGAAATTGCAAACGAATACAACTTTGAAAGTTAATTATGATAGTTAACTGTTTATTTTTAACTTCAAAGGTAATAAAAATGGAGCAAAATAGAAACCCAGTCGCACGGCGATGGAGTGGTGGCAAATAAATGTTGGCAATCAGTGATGTTTCGGTTAATTGCTGTAATGGTGATGTATTCCCTTTGAATGCTCTTGCCTAGTGAACGTACTCCAGTTTCAAAAAGAACTAGTGAACTAATTTAATTGCAATCATTATACAATGGCAATGTACCATGCTATTGATAATGTAGTCTTTGAAAATAATGGGTCATGCGGTATGTATGATGTAGGTATGGATTGAAACTAATGACTCTACTTTTTATAATTAAATCATGTTAAGAGGAGATGGGTATTCATAACTATAGTATAGTTCATTGGTAATGCTATTGTCTTATACAGTTAATTGCAAGCAATTATTTCTGTTACATTCCATGAGGTAAAAGAGAAATATTTAATTTCAATAGTTGTTAAAAGTTGCTTTTGTCTGTAAAATAAAGAACACCTTCAGAAAGTGATATAAATAATAATAAAATGGAGACATATTTTTTGTTTAAGTTTCAATTAATATATATCTTACATAAAAGAACAGTAATTAGATATGCATTTTTACATAACAGGACTTTAAGAGCTTTTCAGGCGAAAATTCTTATACAAGTTTTTATATGGGTTTAGATTTAGAAAAAAATCTACTCTAAATCCTGATTCTTGTTATACTCTAAAACTAATTTAAAATGCCATTTTTAAATTACTATGTTTTGAAAACCTACCCCTAAAGTTATGTGTTATCTCCATTTAATATACCTTCTCTTCCCACAGATGTAAAAATCAATTTACTTATTTTTATTTTTGTGTTATATTCTAAACAGAAATAAAACCTTGTATAACTAAACAGGAAATTTAAATAGATAAAGAAACACAACAAACTGTTTTACTTATTTTTGCAGTTCACCATACAAAAAACAAATTATTTATGACCGTTGTAATGAGGACCAAAATTACAAGTAGGAGTAATATCACAAAGAGGAATATTATTAAACTAAATTAAAATCCGTTGCTTAATGAGGTCTTAAACGTTTACTTTTATGAGTGACCACAGTGTTTGACCGAAGTAGTGTTTCAATTAAAATTACACAATTCCCAAATCGTCTTATTATTCCATTATGAATTGTCTAGTTGCTATGCGTCTAATATCAAAAGATTGTGATTGCGTCTAATATCAAAAAATATGTGAGTGGAAACGACGATTTATTCAAGTAATTTATTCTTATGTGTGTGGCTGTTTTTGAATGGATGGCCGACCACAACATAGACATTTTCAAATTGACCAAATTTACGTTGGCCGTATAAAACGTAGTTTATGTAACGATTGGATGCAGCTTTTATCATACAATCGTTGCATAGACTACCATAAACATGAGACGTTTTAGTTGTTAATGTTGCAGCATTTTTATGTCGTATAATAACCAGCGCTTACAAGCGCTCCCCGGAGGAAGCGCTGGAAGGTTTGACAGCCCCCGGTTAGCGTGACTCCGTCAGCTTAAAAAGTTGCTCTCACGCCGGCCGCCGACAGGTCTAGTTGTTAATGTTGCAGCATTTTTATGTCGTATAATGACCAGCGCTTACAAGCGCTCCCCGGAGGAAGCGCTGGAAGGTTTGACAGCCCCCGGTTAGCGTGACTCCGTCAGCTTAAAAAGTTGCTCTCACGCCGGCCGCCGACAGGTCTAGTTGTTAATGTTGCAGCATTTTTATGTCGTATAATGACCAGCGCTTACAAGCGCTCCCCGGAGGAAGCGCTGGAAGGTTTGACAGCCCCCGGTTAGCGTGACTCCGTCAGCTTAAAAAGTTGCTCTCACGCCGGCCGCCGACAGGTCTAGTTGTTAATGTTGCAGCATTTTTATGTCGTATAATGACCAGCGCTTACAAGCGCTCCCCGGAGGAAGCGCTGGAAGGTTTGACAGCCCCCGGTTAGCGTGACTCCGTCAGCTTAAAAAGTTGCTCTCACGCCGGCCGCCGACAGGTCTAGTTGTTAATGTTGCAGCATTTTTATGTCGTATAATGACCAGCGCTTACAAGCGCTCCCCGGAGGAAGCGCTGGAAGGTTTGACAGCCCCCGGTTAGCGTGACTCCGTCAGCTTAAAAAGTTGCTCTCACGCCGGCCGCCGACAGGTCTAGTTGTTAATGTTGCAGCATTTTTATGTCGTATAATGACCAGCGCTTACAAGCGCTCCCCGGAGGAAGCGCTGGAAGGTTTGACAGCCCCCGGTTAGCGTGACTCCGTCAGCTTAAAAAGTTGCTCTCACGCCGGCCGCCGACAGGTCTAGTTGTTAATGTTGCAGCATTTTTATGTCGTATAATGACCAGCGCTTACAAGCGCTCCCCGGAGGAAGCGCTGGAAGGTTTGACAGCCCCCGGTTAGCGTGACTCCGTCAGCTTAAAAAGTTGCTCTCACGCCGGCCGCCGACAGGTCTAGTTGTTAATGTTGCAGCATTTTTATGTCGTATAATGACCAGCGCTTACAAGCGCTCCCCGGAGGAAGCGCTGGAAGGTTTGACAGCCCCCGGTTAGCGTGACTCCGTCAGCTTAAAAAGTTGCTCTCACGCCGGCCGCCGACAGGTCTAGTTGTTAATGTTGCAGCATTTTTATGTCGTATAATGACCAGCGCTTACAAGCGCTCCCCGGAGGAAGCGCTGGAAGGTTTGACAGCCCCCGGTTAGCGTGACTCCGTCAGCTTAAAAAGTTGCTCTCACGCCGGCCGCCGACAGGTCTAGTTGTTAATGTTGCAGCATTTTTATGTCGTATAATGACCAGCGCTTACAAGCGCTCCCCGGATGAAGCGCTGGAAGGTTTGACAGCCCCCGGTTAGCGTGACTCCGTCAGCTTAAAAAGTTGCTCTCACGCCGGCCGCCGACAGGTCTAGTTGTTAATGTTGCAGCATTTTTATGTCGTATAATGACCAGCGCTTACAAGCGCTCCCCGGAGGAAGCGCTGGAAGGTTTGACAGCCCCCGGTTAGCGTGACTCCGTCAGCTTAAAAAGTTGCTCTCACGCCGGCCGCCGACAGGTCTAGTTGTTAATGTTGCAGCATTTTTATGTCGTATAATGACCAGCGCTTACAAGCGCTCCCCGGATGAAGCGCTGGAAGGTTTGACAGCCCCCGGTTAGCGTGACTCCGTCAGCTTAAAAAGTTGCTCTCACGCCGGCCGCCGACAGGTCTAGGCTTGATCGTCCTGTGAAAAACTGTCTACTTAAAAAAACATTTAACCTGAATTTTCACCTGGGGATGAACTATATGCCGTAGTATTGTTATCTATGACCGTTTGACCGTTGCATTAAGCACCAGCAATTCCATTATAGGTAATATTATTAAACCAAATACAAAAATGTACAACGATACAGGAGTCACTAATGATAAAGCTTCGACACATATAACAATAAGATAAAGCCAACAAAATAAATTGCTCATGTATTACTTATAAACTTTGATAAAAGTGACTTGTTATCTATATTGTTATATTGTTATCTATGACCGTTTGAACGTTGCATTAAGCACCAGCAATTCCATTATAGGTAATATTATTAAACCAAATACAAAAATGTACAACGATACAGGAGTCACTAATGATAAAGCTTCGACACATATAAGAATAAGATAAAGCCAACAAAATGAATAGCTCATATACTTAAAAACTTTGATAAAAGTGACCCAGTAAGACGTCATGATAATGGTTTGAAAACTGTCAGTAGAAATGTTTAAAACCGAGATGGTCTCATACAATAATGTAATAAAACCTATAAACCATTTTGGCTCGACGGGCATGCGAGACCTGTCATGACTAACCCCCCCCCCATCACCCCCTTCACCATCATCAAAGGGGACACGAACTGCACCGTACTGCAGTGTACATGCAATTTATAGCTCTAACTAGATAACTAATTCAACAGGGTAGCTGTCAACGATAGATTACAAATATATACAACACAGCCATGAAATGATAACTTTGAAAGCCCAACTGCATTAGTTGGTTTCATTTAAGTTATTTCAAAATTATTACCTAACAAACTTTAACGTAAATATGCACCATGCGTGGCAAAAATTATAAAAAAGTAAAACTTATAAGAATATGTATTATTTTAAGTTACATTTTTAATAAACAAATAAAGGGTAGCTGGTAAAAACATTATATAAAAAATATGTACTAAACGTTCTGATATATAGGAGAACAAACTGGCACGCCACAGTTAAATAAAACAAAAACGAAAGGCTTTAACCATTTAGATAGGAAAACATACCTTTCCGCCTCAATTGTTTAGATGTTCTCCAAAACGGAACAAGTTAAAATAAATAAATAAATAAATAAATAAATACAATAAGTGTAGGCTCAAAGCTTTGCAAAATTTACCAGATTCGCTCATGTTTGTGCGGTGAACGTCAGGTTGTAAGAGACTGCTGAAATTACCATTTTATACAACAGTAAGGTAATAAAATACAGCAAAACGTTTTCTCTGCTTTTATCAAGCTCACGTTTTGTAAAATATAAAGAGTGATCCTGAACTTTCTGTCCATCTCTTCAGGTTCCTCGTATTATTCCTGATATGAAGACAGGCCTAAATTTCAAATCCAATGTTTCCAAAAATCTGCATAACCACACAGCTTTCATTTTGTATTTTTAAAGAATAATATTTTACTTGAGAATGGCTTGTCATTATAAGTTGAAACTTGGTATACCGCTTTCTGATACAAATTATTCGTTTTACAGTTAATATTTTCATAATGACATATTTTTAAAATGAAGAAAATCAGTCATGGGATTTAATTGAGGCTATTTACAGTCGCATCGCTCCTCCAAATGCGATTTGGGTATGTGGCCCATTGTTGAACCACGACTGCTCTTCTTCAGACAGCTCGAATGTGAGACAATTACTGTGGCCTAATCTCTCTATCTCACTTATTTATACACCGATTTATAGTACTAATAGCCTCAAATGAAGGGCCAGTTTAACACAGTCGTCTACGATGACTGCCTCTTCATGCAAAATGCTGCACCCTTCACCCTCATCAGGTGCTCTATATTAATAATTTTAGAGTGTAATTGATAGCCTCATTGTTGAAGTGGCCAAACTGACTGCAGTACACCGTGATTTACATCCCTGTTCATTTTCACTTAAAAATATACTGATTTTCAAAATATATTTAACTTTCCCGTATTGGCTCCGTCATGGGTATATCTATGAGTTTTAGGTTTATCGTACTAAAATACTCAAGGAAAAATATAGTTTATCTACATATAAGCAAGTCATTTGTAAAATACAAGAAAAATACACCTTTCTTCACTTGACATTATTTAATATTTATCTACTTTTGTATTTACACCTCGCCGGTTGTATTTTTTTAGTTTTTTAAAGAAGTGCCCAAATCTTAATTGTATCACTATGTAGTCTCTTTTTCGATATATCTTGGATAGCATCACTATCATAAATTAATAATTCAACGACAAATGACAACTGGTCTCAGATTCAATCTTGCCAGGAATCGAAATGGAAAACTCATGATGAGACGATCATTTTAATGTTTTACCATTCGGCTACCCAGTCAATTATGAGTATAGTATGTTTATGGAACATTAATAATACATTTATAATATAAAATGAAATTTTGACCCTTACTCTTTAAACGTCATTGATGTCGTCATCGATACCGTCACTATCAATTTCGTTATTAGGATGATCAACTGATCATTCGCCTGTTAAACTGTCAAATCGGTTCGATCAAGTCAGTTTCTTTGACAGTACTTTGTCAAGTTACTCAGAGGTCATTGAACTTGCTCAAATGAGGCAAACTACCGTTACTCAATTGACTTCTGTTGACAAGTAAAATTAATACTCATTAATATTGGATAACAATTTCACTTACAAACTTGCAGATCGAATGTAACCGAGCATTATACATTTTACTTTTCACTATTGATAAAAAGTGTTACATATATAAATTTACTAACTATTGTTTGAGTTGGTTACAAAATGTTTTTAAATTTCAGTTAGTAATTAGTATCATAATAAAATACTATTCCACCATACACTTATTTGCACTAAGCACTTCATCATTGGCCATATGTTTCCTTAAAAAAGTCTTAGTAATATTAATATATGAGCAACAAAATAGTAAGTATGAATAAACTTAAATTTAGTAACAATATTCGTAGAAGACTTATCTATAGCTATGTTTAATACTATGAAAACATATATACAGTGATATATTTAAAATAGGAAGCTGTTCAAAGTTGCAATGAGTCAACTTGACGGCATCAACGGCCTAGTAATAAATGGAACTGTTCCATTAATTATGGATGGTGTGGAGGAGGGGGACGTTTGGGGGGGGGAGGTAGTGGCCAACGCTCATCCAATGATGATGAGACGCTACCATCAACACGTAAGTGTGTTTAAACCGCTTAGCGACTCAAACATGAACATTTCGTTGTTGTTTTAGCTCCTCAAAGTCCACTTGTGGTTACTGCAGATAGGCTATTTATACTATTGCACAAACAAAGGCAAGGTTTGATACTAAAGAAAATTGATATAGGATACATACAATAATTGGCAAATGTAATATATTTTTTATTAACAAAACCAATGATTTTCACTTT
Source organism: Neoaliturus tenellus (assembly GCA_030545055.2). Lineage (NCBI taxonomy): Eukaryota > Metazoa > Arthropoda > Insecta > Hemiptera > Cicadellidae > Neoaliturus > Neoaliturus tenellus. The sequence goes on along the minus strand of CM061532.1, from coordinate 6,617,195 downwards.
TAAATGAAAGGCTAGTATCAATGTTTACTTAATCATTTCAGGTTTATCAGTACTAATGCTTAATTGGTTAAAGTTTGCTTCGATCGAAAAAACTTCTTGTCATCATTGCAAATATATACTTAAATTATAAGTAACAATTGAATGTTTGTGTATGAATAAATACACACATTGATTTGGGTTGGCTTCAGTTTACACAATTGGCTAATTTTTGTCATCGATTCCTAAAATATATCCTACAGCATAAAAGTGATTAAAGTTAAAAAGTGAAAGATTCTAAAATATAATAAACCCTCTTGTTATGCAAGCTAAAAATAATACAACAATTTATATGAATAAGCATTAAACACACTTTTTCAAAAAGAAAACACACAAAAGAAAAGTTAACACAGAACGTTTTCGCGATAAGAAGCTGTTCCACAGTATTTCAGCCAGGAATAATGAAGAAACAGTACAAGTAAACGATGTCTCTGCTTTCAAACTTTTACCATTAATTTATTCTGAACAACAAAATCCATTTACGGCTTCCAAAACAATTTATTGTTTCACATAACATTTTAAATTAACTACAGTAGATCATTTCATTTTCCATTTTTAATCGTCAAATGTATTTGGTTGAAGTTTTATTTGCCATTACCTCGATAACTCGAAATTCTGGTTAAATTGAATTATTTTCAATACTATTAGAAAATCTTTCCTAAGTCGAATAAAAACCTAAACATTTCTATGGGGAAAGATTAACGGTCAAATTTTATCGAAGAGATATTAGTTTACCCCTGTAACTCGAAATTCAGCTCAAAAGTCAAATTCAATTTTACATTTCACCTCCACAAGTCGGTTTACCTCTATATACCGAAGTGTTTTCTTCGGACCTCCATAAGTTGAAACCCTGACTCATAGGTCGCAAAAGGTGTGTGACTCGTCCGTATTGTCAAAACGGCTGTCTCTATACTCTACTGAAAGTTAGCACTGTAAGTCCAAGTCAATAAAAAATACTCTCACTGAAAATATTATTCGACTGTAATTGTTTGCAAAAATAATAGTTCCATCGTTGAGAGGAAGTTTAAAATAAAGGTACCGTGTAAAAAATGTGTAGTCCCAAATATTTCCTAAGATCGGTAAACATTCTGTGGACGAGATGTTTGATAATGACTGAACTTAGTAGCAACTCAGACGCTTTCAACTAAGAAACACTCGGATACAAAGAGAAAATAGCACAATCGAGTCAACTGAGCGAGAGAAAGTAATTAAATTTGTTATTTATTACTTCCAGCTGTACAAAACTATCGTAAATCAAAAGTAAGCCTTTGTAATTACTTTATAATTAAATCTCCTCTCACCTTTATCTTACAAATTTTTCATGCGATTACACCCACTAATGGTTTTTTTACCTCGACTTATTTGTTGACATTACAACCATCAGTTACCAATTAGTTTTTAAGTAATAGGTTATCAATATAATAATTAATTATTGTTATCAATGCGATGGTAATTATTATTAATATTTTTTTAAATAAATATTCCTTGTATTGTTTTATTTTCACTGAAAAATTTGTCCTCCTACCCTTACACCTCATAAATCTTTTACCAAATATTCCGATCCTTCAATATAATTAAATTTACCATTGTAATTTTCTATTTACTATTTTCCTTAATAAGAGAAACTTTGGTTATGTAATTGATTTGTTTTGTTTTTATGGTTACTTTATAAATACAACTATACAAAATAAACGCTTTTTTAAGTTTACAAAACTTTGAATAAGATAAGAAATTCAGCCTAACTAGATACGGTATATTTATTTATACTCAATAAATCAGATAAAAATAACTGGCTTAATCTTCAAATCTTCACTTAATAGTTAGAGATTCATCAGTGGCAAAACGTACAATAAAAAAATAATAATAATAACAAAAAAAAATAAAAAAAATATTTGTTACGTGGAATCAGAGCAAAGACTTAATGCTATTTTATGCTGTTTTGATGCTATTTCATTAAACAAAAACATTAATTGTAAAATAAATAAGACCCAGTTGGGATTCCTCTCCTTAAATACGTAAAATACAAATGTATATTGTGATTGTTGATTTCTATTGTGCATTGCATTTATGAACAATAGCAGAATATTTCAGAAAAATTATAGCCATCATGGTTTTCTAGGTTACTATTTCTAAGTAAATTTATTCAAGACGTGGTTAAACATTTACTTTACAAGTTATGTTATTCATAACATGACATTAGTTTCAAACGGATTTATTGCAAGCTTGATTGTCCGTTGGCACCACTGGAGGCATAATCAGCTGTTTCAGACTTGCTAATCCTTGCAAACCCTCTTCGATATGTATTCACGCCACTCCATTGTTGATGAGATAAGCATACAGTTATATAACATGGTTCATACATAAAATAAATTCAAATTCTTTTTTGTTCTGAAAACGTTTAAATTTAATTGTTACACTATATACAAAGTTATGTACTTGTATTGTAACTCAATTACCGGAATTTTTCAATAAATGTAGACGTACTAAAATAAACCGCAGTATAGTAGGTAGAATGGTCTGTTATTCATAAAACCTGACTTTGCTACTAGTTCTACACTTTAATTGGGGAATAATATCCCCCATACATAGAGTTAATTTTACCACAAAAAAATTCATAAAAACTAATATTGGATGTTTTATTCATCCATTGTTAAAACTTGGTTGTTAAAAAATTGTTTTTTGGGTAAAAAAATTTGATTAACAATTAAATTAAAGTTTCTCGACTATTTTAAAGATAAGCAACATTTAAGGATTACATTTTTTATTGCAAAAAGTATTCAACCTTCTTTTTGTCCATTTGCCCCGTAAACCTAAATTAAATATGATATTTCGCTATATAATGTGCTCTATATATAATCTGCTGTAATGCTTGTCAGTCAATATTGATAAAAATTGTCGGGCAGTGCAAAACTTAAACATTTAGAACTTCTTCCTTTTTATTAGCAACACAATCAAGTAGTCGAGGAGCTTTAATTGGTTTAAATTTTAAAGTCTACCCTGATGAAGTTGTATTTCCACATCCGTTTTTGCTTTGAAAACACAAAGTATCTAAAAAATCTGATATATAAAATTAAAAAAAAATTGTGTCATAATATTTATATATTTTAAATTTATATACTATTCATGTTATCCTTTGGTTCTCGTGTGGATATTTAAATTAATAGGATATTTGAAGGAAATCCTGGTTTTTGTAATACAATTTCTTGATTGTTAGTGCTAAATGTCATTAGCTTATTTATTACAACTGGTGGAAACTGTAATGAAAACTCTTTGTTATTTATGGGGCCAATGAACATCGCCGGAAAGCCCTCAAACAATGGGGCTTTGTTTTTTACATTTTCGGGTTGGATGTGATCATATTTACTGCATGTAATAAACTCAGTATTATTTATTATTGTTTTAAATGACTAATTATAGACTGGTGTTATTTATAACAATATTTATTTATTAAACCACATATCACTCAAATTATTGCAATTGTGAGTTTATTAATATATTTTAACCAGGAATTCGTGGAATGAAATACCAAAGAAGGTTCGTGCATCTATTTTAATATTTTGTACATACAGTAAAATTTGGAATATTAGCCTACATAATTTTGTATCAACAATAAATATCCAGTTTTTAATGATATGTATTTTAAATTACAATCTCAAACAATTTATACTATTGAATAATCGGCGACTTTAATTAAAAATATACTTGATGAATAAAAAAATTTAGGTTACAGAAATTGGTTTTAAAGTGTCATGATGGTTTTTAGAAGCCATTAATCAAAGCAAGAAAACAATTTGAGAGAGTCTTGAAAAAAGAAATTGAAAAAGTTTTAAATTCTCGTTAGTTTCAAGAAGTAATGTAAATACTGACGGAACTAATAGTAAACTAACTAAATAAAAGAATCATTACATTCCATGATAATGTTATAAGTTAGCATTTTAAATTATCATATTAATATCGAAGCCAATAACACTAAATTATTAAGGGTGATATCATATACACATACACATTGATTGACCTAAGCTATCGACTTTAAAGTATAACATTTTATTAAAATATGCTTCAAACTACAACCTCGAGGCACCGTATTACAAAAACATAAAAGTAAAGTAAATCAGCACATTTTAAAACGAGATATTGATATTTTCCTGCTTCCTATTAAATGCGTATTGTAGGCCTCCTAAATTGCCCGGGAGTTCCTGACGACCAGCCAGTGATAACAGGCTGGGTAGCTGAGTGGTTATAGTGCTCACCTTTGAATCCAAAGGTTGCCTGTTCGATCCTGAGGAAAGTTAGTAGCTTTTTAAAGGTTCAATTCCGGACCCAGTTGCCATTTGTCATTGGGCTATTAATTAATGATGCTTTTTAACAACTGGTCGATGTTAGATAGTAACAAGCAATCCATACGTCGCTGCAGTGGCGACCGGTTTCGACATTCAGTGAGGTGTCATTATCAAGCCTAAAAGCGTGAGATCTTCCTCCGAAGTGGTCGTCAAATAGTTTAAAAACACATACATTGAACACGAACGAGAACGATCACAAAACAACGAACATACACTACACATGGCCAAAACAGTTAATTAAAATTTCGCGGCGCGGCGAGTACGAGGTGCACGTCCGGACTCCGGAGGCAAATAACTAAGATGAATATAGTAACAAGACTGGGGTTTGGACCGTTCCCCGTCAAAACACAAAAAATGCCTCTGGCGTAGATAGACACAAAATACAAAACACAAAAATACGACGCGGGACACACATTCTTCCGTTGTCCACACTGGGAACATCTACGCCTGGAGGCCACACATTTTGGATAATGTCGGTCGACTCGGCCTGCATGAAACTGCTGGAGGGTGAGGGCAACTGGCAATGTTTGCCGCATTTCGTCCAGAGAGTCCTCCGATACAAGAAGGCCGATTTAGACGGGATTTCTTTGGAAAAATGAACGGCTGGATTCGGAGTGAGCCCTAAAGGGCAAAAGCCAAAGTAGGCCTAGTTCTGATGTATTGCGATAAGCGATCCCAGGCTAGTGTCCAAAAAAGGAATGAGACTTTTTTAGTGGACAGTCTACTGAATTTGTAGAAGGAAACATATTTGTAACATCTTAATAGTACAAATTAAAAAGTATTTTTTTTTTATTTTGTAAAAAAAATTAAGGTCAATTATCTACTATATATTTGTCAACTACCACTGACTCACGTATCAACGCACAGCGTAAACTACTAGACCTAGAACCTTGAAATTTTGTATGGACGTTCCTTTTAGGGTGTAGGCATCCACTAAGAAACGGTTTTCGAAAATTCCTTCAGGGCTCCACCCCACACGTCTTCAAAGTTACCATGTTATTCTTATGGAAGCAACATTTTTGTATTGGAACATATGATTACATTAAGGAATATTAATTTTGTAAACAGCTGTTCTGATTCAAATTATTGAGGGGAGATTGGTAATAAGAAACTAGAGGATAGTTGCGGCGAGTGAGCTTAGCGACCAAGCTAAACCTGACGGGGAATGATTACTGACTGACTCATCATGAAATCTCAGGAACTACCAAACGTATTTACTTGAGACATTAAACACAGGTTCGTCTTGCCTCTTAGGTGCTCACTAAGAAATGATTTAATAAAATTCCTTCAGGGCTCCACCCCACAGGCCTTCGAAATTTTAATATAACGCTATCCGCATGGCCAATTTTAAATACGAATTAGGAAACCTGCACGGTTGAAATTTGGAGTGATCTCTTTTTTCTTAGGTGCTCAAAAAGTGCTTTAAACATCCCTTTTAGGGCTCCGCCCCACAGGACTTCAGAATTACTTTAGGGCCTCCGGGGTCGATATTTGACATGGACCTTTCTCTTTGCTCATGGGTGTTCACTAAAAAACGGTTTTCAAATACAGTTTTCGAAGTTCTTTAGGACTCCGCCTTACAGGACTTTAAATTACTTTAGGGCTTCCGGGGTCGTTATTTGACATGGACGTTTCTCTTTGCTCATGGGTGCTAAGAAAACGGGTTTGCAAACACAGTTTTCGAAGTTCTTTAGGGCTCCGCCCCACAGGACTTCAAAATTACTTTTGGGCCTCCGGGGTCGATATTTAACATGGACGTTTCTCTTTGCTCACGGGTGCTCACTCACTAAGAAACAGTTTTTCAAATACAGTTTTCCAAGTTCTTTAGGGCTCCGCCCCACAGGACTTCAAAATTACTGTTGGGCCTCCGGGGTTTAAATTTGAATCGGACGTTCCTCTTTGCTCATAGTTACTTACTAAGTAATTATTTTGAAAAATTTCGTTTAGGGCTCCACCCCATAGAACCTCAAGATTACCATGGATTCTAGGGGGTATAAATTTAACGTGGATGTTCCGTTTTGCTAACAGGTGCTCACTACGAATTGGTTTTGTAAATATAGTTTTTGTAGTTCTTTAGGGCTCCACCTCACCTGACTTCAAAATTAATCAAGGGCCAACGTGTTTTAAATTTGACATGGACGTTCCTTTTTGTTCATAGGTGATCAATAAGAAACAATTTTGCAAATTTTTTTTTAGAGCTCCTCTCCACAAATTCTCAAATCTACTATAGATCCTACGGGTTGAAATTTAACGTAAAGGTTCCGGTTTGCTAATAGGTGTTCACTAAGAAACAGTTTTGCAAAAGTACTGTTTAATGTTCTTTAGGGCTCCGACCTACATGTCTTCAATATGACTGTAGAGCCTACGGGGTTGAAATTTGACATGGTCCTTCCTATTTGCTCATAGGTTAGGGCCTTTTCTATTTAAGAAACCTTTTCTCTCTAAGAACAGCTTTTGCGAAATTCCTTCAGAGCTCCACTCACACTACTTCATTGTTCTAATATCATTCTCAAGGAAGTAGATTTCGTTGCTCTTCAAAACGATTGTATTAGGCTACCTATAAAATAAATTCAATCACGGGCGAAGCCGTGACGGGCAACAGCTAGTCTGCTATAAACGGGCGAAGAGCTACTCAGTATTGAACCGAGTCGCTACCTCTCTTAGGTACTCACACTTGATTTTTAAATAATTATTAGTTAATTACATCAAGTAAAGCAGGTTAGTTAAAGGTTTTCATTTTAAGGAATATTGTAGTTAAATATTTTACATGGTTTTTATTACATTAAATATCATAAGTATTTGTAAGATTTTATATTATTCAAGAATCACCAAATGTAGTCAGCTTACCTTCCACTACTTACCTTCCACTAATAAGTATAGTAGCATAGCGTATTTCATATTGCTCGGAGAGCCACATAGTTAGGTCATTATCTCTTCAAAATATTACCTCAGTTATTATTGTAATGTCTTGATATTGTTGCCTGCAATTTAAAATCTAATAGGGTTTATTACACACGTACCCCAAATACATACCCTTTTCCTGGTTCGTAATATTCGTAACTCAATTTTCATAATCAGTTTCTTTAAATATATGACTGATTAGAACAGAAAACGCTATAAGAATACTACATCAAGTTATATTTCAATTTAATATTATTTCTGCAATGCACAAAGTGGAAACATTATGTTTTACTTTATTAAATTTTATACGAGTAAAAATTTTAGATTTATATTTTAAATCGGTCGCCAAACAAAAGTTTCACTCTAAACTCTCGTTTTATTTCACCAAAGCTCGTCTCAAACGGTTCGAGGCGCGAGGCAAGCATGGACACTGATTCAATTCCGCTTAACGGATATTGCGCCGCACTTGCTGGGGAAATCTGTAAAAACGCTTCCACCATAATGATGAAGCCATGAAGCTTTACAAAGTGAATTTCCAAGATAAATTTATTCTAAAATGTAACATTTATGGTCATTTATTGTAAATGATTTGTTGATCACACGAAGTGATGACATAGATATTATGTTCTAATAAGTGTCTAAATGAGACTTAGTCCATGTTTTTAGTTTGTTACATAACGCAATTTAGTTCCCATTTTGATAACTCCAATTTGAAGCATCTTTGTAAACAGAATTTCACCTTTTCAAAACGAATAACATGTATGTTTTTCACAAATATTATTATAAAAGTTTTACATTGTATAAATAGCGTAATTGTTATTCTAATTCTAATCAGGATGCCAAAAAACTCAATTCCATAGCGGATAGGGCTAGGGGAAGTTCAGTAATAATCCCATGAGACATTAATCCCTCAACAAAACTTGTACGAGTTCTCTCGTGCAGATTGTATAGTTAGGAACAGCCTAAATTTGCTTCAACATTGGCTGGTAATTTATTTTAAGATATGATTTAGAATTCATGCAATTAATTTAAGATATAACATAAGCTCTTACTGTAGTTTTAATGGAAAAGATAATACTAGCTACTAAATAGTAAGCTTTTCTAAAGGAGAATATTTGCACTGCTTTTGAAATTTTAACGTCTCTCCTCCTATTCCTAAATCAGTAAAAAATCTACCATCGAGCTATTGATTCTTTCTTCAATTTTCAATAGGTGATTAGTTAATTGATAATTTCTGTAAAAGTCTAACTAAAACATGTGAATTTAATTCATAAGTCTTTTATTTGTACTAGAGATCTTTTATTGCTTCCTTTAAAAGATTGAATACAATGAATGTAGCCTTAATTAAAGTTGTAAATTTAATGGATTATGCAATGTATTAGTTTATTTTTATAATGGAGAAATCTATGCACTGTGCACTATTGTAAAAATAAAACGTATAAACAATTTTAAATGTTGCCCAAATCGTGCAATTTATTGCTTGACTAAAATAAATCAGGACGATTCCACAGGTACCTGGGAATTATAATTTACCTCAAGGGTTGAAGAGTCTTTATCAGACCATGTAGATGTAATTTTAAATCAATTTAGTAATTTACACTTTTTTATTTTACTGAATGCTAGTCTTTACTGTCTTAAATAATTTTATAAGGAACCTGGAAGATTTTCATTACAATTGAAAATGAAAAACAAAAAATGAAAATGTTGATTATTCATAAAGTAAAATGTTCCAAATTACCTTTCAGTACCTACTGAAGAAAAGCATTCTGTATGTCAGGTCTAATGTGAGCTAGTCAAACAAAATAACTTTAAAGTTCCACCATTGTAATATAATTTAAAATACCTTTTGACTATTTGTAAGATGATGTAAGATTTGAATGTTGTAATGTGATAAATATAAATAACCCCATGTTGGGATATTTTGCGACTTAAACCAATAGTAAAGAAATGTAGTATTCCTTAATTCGCTTATTCAAAACCTATTAAGTTGTTGTTGACCATTTTAGAGCCACTGTTACGTCTTTACAATGGAAATTTTTCCTTACTTTATAAGATCTGGTGTTTATTACAAAACGATATGCTTTACTATTATATTATCTGTGATACTCCGGAGATTTGAAATAAAAGTTCTAAATGTAATACTACTACTTTTCTATAACTATATAATCTAACAATGGAAATGACTAAGAAAAACTTTTCTAAATATAAATTGATTAAGGTAAACTATTAATAGATTAAATATTGCTTTTTTAACTAAAGAAAAAAAAAACAATTACAATGTAGGAAAGTTCAATAAGTTGTGGAAAGGTTTCTCGACAAGGGAAATCAAGCAAGGTAGGTCACCAATGTAAGGATTTCTAGAGGATTTTAATGTATTTAATCAGTTTCTTCTATTTTCTGACTTATACGAAAGCGTGATAAAAAAATTAAACCCTAATAAAAAGAATTGAAAAATTCTAATTCGTCTGAAAAGTCATTAAGTAAGCACTCAAGAAACGACGCTCTTAAAAAGATCATGTTTAAATTTTTTAAATATATGACTGGACTTTTCCACATTTAAGTCTGTCTTCGTACCATGACTTTTTTTAAGTGTTCTCGCCAGTTAACTGGAATGTTGGATATTAATGAGGTGGTAAAGGACCATTTCCATTCTTCTCTTTTCGCCGTTCAATCCTCTAATATCAATATTTAAAATTCCTTTTAATAATAAAACATTTTTTATAAATCTAAAATTTAATATTTACAAATATTTAAAGAATTAGTTATAAGTGAATAAAAATCGATGAATCTTCTATCTATATCTAAATCCGTATCTTGTACAACCTATTAGAAAATTGCATTTTAATAGTTATTTATGCAACAAGTGCGGAAAGTGCCGATTTGCTGCACTCGAGAGAAATGTTTATGCACGAGCCGCAGGCGAGTGCGGAATAATTTCTCTCGAGTGCAGTGAAAGCACTTTTCGCACGAGTTGCATATTAAATTTTTCCTACGACTGCCAAATATTTCTTATATAAGTATAAACGTTTAATATTCACGTTAAAATACCCACTATGTGAGGTCCCTCTCAAGATAGTGATATTAATGATATCCTGTATTATGCACTTCCTACATTTATTTAAAAATTTATTGGATTTTCCATGCAGAAGATTTAACGCCACTGTTTTAGCAGTTTTAGCAAGATCGTCAGGGAATAAGTCGCTTAAATCACTAAAGTCACTGTCATAGTTGATCATTGCGCATCTAACTTACGTGCCGGTAGCTCACCCGCAGCTGGTTTGTAGGTTATGTTTATGTTGATTCAATAAAAACGACCACATGGACAACAATAGATCAGATGTTTATATCCAGTGTTGCCAACTTAATTCCTGACTAATCAAAGTTTCCTTGCTGGCTAATGCAAATTGTTTTGTGTTCTAATGTTTAAACACTGGAGTGCGCAAAGTAAATCTAGCGTGCGCAAAGTAAATCTAGCGTGCGCAAAGTAAATTGAATACGGCAATCCCCTGTTTTGCGACGAGTATCGAGTGCGTAAACAACTGTTTTCACGGACAGTCGTAGGAAAAGTATATTTATGTAATGATTGGACTCCACTAACGTATTGCCCTGCACTGAATGGACGATGAAAAATTCAAACATTCCACCCTCGAGGTTTGGATGCTCATTTTAATCAAACTGGCAGTGGTTTCATAACTGATGTCAAAATAACAATCATTTTATGTTTGTGCAAGATAACAATTTATCCGCTACTATTTTCTTCACTGATACAATAAACAGCACTAATATAATTTTATTGAAATTTGTAAATTTGTGTTAAAGCTAATAATACATATCAGTAGAAAAGTTTTTATTTAATAACGCCATTTATTTCAAATATTTAATTACTGTACACGGTTCATTGTGATACAAAAATGACATCTTTTGAACGGTGTCAGTTTTAATTACGAAAAAAAGAAAAAAACACCTGTATTAGTTAAAAAAAAAAAAAAAAAAAAAAAAAAAAAACTGGGACCGTCTGACTTATAAATAACATGAGTGGTCAGAGGCTCATCCTGTTTGCCTATGTAACTAAAGTATGATAGAAACAGCTACAAACATGATAAAGCCTGTGACAGTGGTTGAGCTTTGGTTGGGGGGGGGGGTTAAACATCTTATTTTGGCCAGGTTCCATTACTTTAAGTTATAGATTTCCAGTAAATATGCGAGTTTCATTAATAGGAAATGCTTAAGGCCTAACTTATACTTCAGCTTTGATTATACATACAGTATTATAGTTTAGGAGATTTGGTTGTAAAATATAAACGTCAGTTATCAAGAAAGAAAAAGAAAAAAAAAGAAAAAACAAAAAAACTTGAGTAAAAAGAAAACTTTTCATTTTTTTTTAATAAAAATTTGGTTAGAGATAAGTCACTGGGTTATGATTCCTTTGTATGTTGCACCTATATGACATACAGTGTATAGTGCATCAGGTTACGGCCTTGGACATAAACTTGGTAATGACTGCACGCTATACGATCCTAGCTTAACCAAGTATAACACCATACCTTCTACAAGAAGCCGGCGCTTTAATTAATTGTATATGGAGTAAATTATTTGCGGGTGGCGAGAGGGGCTGGATATAAAGAGTACCAAGTGTGAAATCATAAATAATAGGTGTGGTAAACAAATATGATTATGAAATTATTTTTTCATCTAGAAATTATTTCTAAGTGTTAAAATTCAAATTATATCTTAAAGACTAATGTCTTATTTTATGATACATTCCATAATTTAAAGTTAAAAGCTTTCTGAGCGTAATTTAATAGCTCTGAAACAAAACACAAAAACGTATCTTCCAACTCATTACGTCCTAAAGCGCCTACATTCATGAAGAACTTATCTGATGTTTTATCAACATTCGTCGTTAGTTTGCAGTACCATAACACACTTCTCTACTTACTAATGCCAGATTGTAAATAATAATTATTACAGTCCTATTTAACAAATTTTAAACTATCTTTATGTATAAAAGAAAATGTTATTATTTACAAATTTGTAATTGATCGACTTTTAAACCACTGAACCACTTGTAAAATCTATGTTTGTATGGAATATTTCATATAGAAGGTCTGTAAACTGCAAGTTTTTTTATAGCATTGAGGGCTTAGCCCTAGTACCGCTATTAAATTGCTTATTTCAAGGTTTTTTTTGTAATTTCTGATCTTAGTTATACATTAACTCAACAGAAAGAATATATTTCTTATACATTAAAAAAAAGATAAAAGATAACATACGTTTGAAGTAACCTGGCATCTGACAGCTGTTAGCATAAAACTATCGAAATAAAGTAATGGCAATGCATTCGTGCATGAATGTACAGTAAATAATTCATATAAATACATTTCACACGTCCCTCTCAAAGAACTGGTATAAAACACTATCATCAGCCAACAACCAAAGCTTATTGTCACTCTTTTATTTTTTTTATTCAAAATATATATTTATATAAAAAAATTGTTCTACACTAGTTACAAAAGGTATACACGATCACGGTAAATAAGGTTACGGTGGTTGATATTTAATTCATTTACGATAATACTTTTTAACAAATTCAAATCAACGGAAGTTTTCTAAGATCCCCGTTCAACATAATACGAATACAAGTGTGTTCGTGCAGGGCCTTTATGCAAGGGCTCGCTTTTATTTTTAGACTTCATCATTAAAGTGCTTTCTTTTGAAACCGCACCTTTGAATGTACTTGTTTTTTTTTCTGACTTTGTCTCCTTGGTTTTTTTAAATGATTCCTATTTCCTTTTTGGGTTTTTATTTTAACTACAATACCTCTATAAAAACTCCTAATTCAGAATTTTTCAACAATTTACTACATTTTAGCGAATTTCCCATAGGGAATAAGCTATTACCGTAGGTCTCATGGTAAGACCTAAGCCCGGGACCATGTTACTTTTTCGTTTTTAGGTGCCAAGAGACCAAAAATAATAGTCATTAAAAATTTTATATATATATATATATATGTATATATGTATATAAGTAGATAGTATCATGTTACTTCTAGGACACTTTTGGAGACAATCAAAAATCAAACAAATATCACAGTTTTTTAATACAATTATGCAATATTTTTGCCATTTTTTGGCCAATTTTCAGCTTTTGTCAAATTGTCATAAAAAATATGCAATTTTAATGAAATTTTTAACAAATATGCCTAAAATTTTCTACAAAATAAAATTTTTTAAAAAACAAGTAAAATTATCACATAAGTATTTTTTAAATAAAATTAATAGTCGACTTTTCATAAGGTAATTTAAAATTTTAGTAGTATTTTTTCAATAAATTTGACTAAAATAGTAATAATTCATTCTAATTAATTTCAGTAATATCATTTTTGATTATATTATATTCAAGTAATTTTTCAGATACAATAATAATATAACAATTTGTTTTACTAGTAGCTACTATATCATAATCAAAATCTGCATTAATAATAATATCATTTTTTGAACTTGAAATATTTGTTGGATTTTTTGTAGTATCAATTACATAAATTGGTCTATTATCTAGAAATTCTGTTGGACTATAATACATTTTACTACTAATATAATAAACTTTTTGTAATCTTGATACATTTCATACATAATTCTAAATTTTTCATTGTTTATATCAAAATTTTCCAATTCATCAGGGTAATAATGACCATTTAGTTTTACTCTTATATTTTTTACATACATACTATCAAATTTAGAAGTATCAAATAGCTGATCATTTGTTCTTGATTTTTGAAATCCAATTATAATAAATTTTGGATTATAAATATTTCTATAGATATTTGTTATATCAAAACTTAAATTCTTTCCTGTAATATTTTTTTGTTCAATGCATTGCCAATGATTAAAATGAAAATTTACTTTTTCAAATTTGCTTAGTTCATTAATTAATTGAATTTTACTTGTTGTTTTGTATTCAATTATAGGAACTCTAATAAAAAATTCATCAATTGTTATTTTACCTTCAGTTGGTAATGTAGCATTATCATAAGATCCATCAGCCTTTTTAGTTTTCCATCTAAAAATTGCATCATTATCTTCTGATCTAATAAATGTTATATTAAAACCACCTTTATATATTGGAATATTTACATTTTCAAAAAATCCTAATCCAAAATGAGATAAATTACCAATTGCTTCAAATTTATTTTTAAAATTTGATTCAAAACCATTATTTATTTGATTTATTTCTGATTTTGAATAAGTTATAGTACCTTTAATTGTACTTAATAGACCAGGGTATTCAATTTCATCAATCAATTTATTATGTTTTCTAACTTCAATTTTTGAAAATAAAAATGGAACAAAATTATCAATTAATTTTATATTAGCACCATTATCATATGCATTTCCATCAGATTTAGTCAATTTACCAGATATATAAAATTGAAATTTAGAAGTACAAAATCCATCTCCAAAATCTATATTAAATTCAGTTTTTTTATTAGGTTCATTTAAATGTAATTTAGATAATGGATAGAAATTTTTGTATTCAGCTCTTTCAATATCATTTACATATTTTTTGTAATCAGCCATTTATTAAGGATAAATTTTTTAAATCAAAAGCTTTTTTAAAACAAGTAAAATTTTTATAATTTTATGATGTCAAATTTTATTTATGTATCAATTTCATTTTTACTTTTAAAATATTCAATTTCAGTAGCATGATCAAGTATAAATTTTGCTGATATTTTTTGATGTTCTAAAATTAATTCCCAATTTAATGTAAATGCATAATCATGAATGAAATATTCAGTTAAATCTTGATATTTACAAATCAAATCAATATAATCTTTTAATTGATAATTTATGAATTCAGTAATAAAATCTATAGTTAAATTTTGATGTTGAGCAATTTTTTGCCAATTTAATTTATTTTGAAACAATCTCATCATATTAATACTCAACTCATATTTTTCAGAAATATCATCCCAATCATCTTTGTTTAATTGATTTTGGTTTCTGATAATGAATAAATCAAATGAACTGTATAGAGCCATTTATTAGGGAGAAAATTTTGTAAAACAACTTTTCTTTGAATTACAAATACAACATTTTGATTTAATGACATTTATATTTTTCAATTTTATTATCTGAATATCTTTAGAATTAGTTTTTTGTTTACATTTAAGACAATAAATCAACTCCATTTATATAAAATAATTATTGTAATTTATCTATATCATCTTTAATTAGTATTATTTCAGCATTTAATTCTTTTATGGATTCATTGACTCCATCAAATAGAAATTTTAGTTCTTTTTCTAATTTTTCTTCTAAATTTTCAACATATTTTCCAATATTAATTACAAAGTCTGTAATTTTATTTAAATCTTTTTTAGTTTCTGAATGATCATTACCAATTTTAATAATTGAATCTAAAACTTCATCTAATTCTGATTTTATTACAACATCATATTTATTTATACTTGGTTTAACATTAACAATTCTTTTACCATTAATACTTATATAATTTTTTGATAAACCAATAGCATTTAGTAGATTTTCAGTCTTTTTTACATGACTTTTAAAACTATTACTAAAATTATTAAAAAATATATTTAATTTAGAATTTATATAATCTTCTTTAATATTAATTGGATGTTTTTTCTGTCTTCCAAACAGATCAAATATATTTTGTGAATCCATATTTATTAAGGATTAATTTATTTATTATATTATCAAATTTTTTATTATTATTTAATTCATTTAATATAAAAATACATAAATGACCACAAATTGGTGGATCATTATAATTTTGAATTTGATTATCATTATAAAATATATTATCTTTTCCTAGATATTTAACTAATTCTATTGGTGGTTTATTAACTATATTCCATATGAATCAAAATAATATTTAATTTTATCTTTTTTATAATAACAAACCCAATGAGTTCCATTTCCATCAAATGAATCTAAATTTATAATTCCACATTCAAATTTATTAACTTTATTAGGTAATATATCTCTCATAAATACACCTCTAAAATATTTTATATTTTTACATAATTTTTCTAATTCACCTAATGTTAATGGTTCAAATTTTTTTTGTCATTTTGTTTCATATATTTTAATGTTTTTTTATCTAAACCAGATCCTTCTACATTTTTTAATTCATGATCTAACCAATCAACAAAATTTCTAAATTTAGGAATTATAGATTCTTTTACTACTTTTGCTCCTTTTCTAACATTTGGTGTATAATTTTTAACTATAGGTATATTATCAGCAAAATCTAAAATTTCTTTTAGTAATCCACCATTTTTTATTTCTTTTAATTGATTATATGAAAATTCAAATCTTAATCCTTTATTTAATTTTTTATGTTTATTTAGTTTATTTATTTGTCTTTTAGATAATAATATAATATCTTTTCCATTTTCATTAAATTGATCAATATTAAATTGAATTATAACTGATCTTTTATTTTTAAATGCTAATTTTATTTTTGATTTTTGATTATCTGTCAAGTTTATATTTGTTTTTTCCATTTATAAAGAAAAAAATTTATAGTTTTTTAAAATATAGATTAACATAATTAATTTTATTAAAATTTTAATCCTACTTCTAAACCCATACCAAATTTTCTTTTCATCCACATAGCACCTGATGTTGGTAATGCAATTAATCTTTCACCAATTCCATGATCATTTGATGTTACTATATCCCATGCTTTATCTTGTAAAATTTTATCAGCTATTTCATTTCTAGATTTTGTATCTTTATGATCTCTATAAAATAAATCATGTTCTTTAGCAGCTTTATCTAAATCATTTATTCCAGGATCACCTCTTTTTACTCTTTTATTTAATTTAGTTCCAGGCCCTAGATATTGATAACCAGGTACATGTAATTCAAAAGGTAAATTATTTATAACATCATTTAAAATACCTGATCCATCTTTTAATAATGGTGATGAAATATTTGCCAAAATTCTTTTTAAATACTTAATTCCTTCAGGTTTTTCAATTAATTCATCTAATTTATTTGATATAAAGTCTTTAATTGCTTTCTTTTCATTTAAAAAATTATTATTACCAGCTTTTTCTTGTGCATATATATAATTAATAATATTATCTAATTTATTTAAATCATCTATAAATCTATATTCAATTTTATTTTCTGTATATTGTCTGATTCCTGAACCTTCAATTTCACCTTTTAATTCCCAAATATGTTTAATTAAATTAATATATTTATCACCTTTACTAGATTTTGGTTTCTTACTATTTGGATCATTATTTTTATAAATTGAATTAGTTTCCCATAAAATCTTTGAATAATTATTTAAATCATCTTGTGTATATAAATTATTATCTGGTTTCTTTTCATAAGTTAACAATCTCCATAATCCATGTGTTCCATTATATTTTTTATCATCAATTATTAAATCATCATTATCAATTACAGTTATTTTATCACCAATCATAAATGATTTTTTATGTTTAATCCAATATAAACCAAATTTATCATCTTTTGTTCTTGGTAAATATTTTTGTGCTAATGGACCAATAATTTTATCTAATGTTTGAGGTGAAATTAAATTTGGGTCAATAAATGTCGATTCTTCTTGAATTATTGGTTGTCTGATTGGTCTAAATGGAGTACTTGAAGGTAAATTTAATTCTTCAGTTTCTGGTTTTGATATATTGGCAAAATTATTAACAATAGGTACCAATTCCATAAGATTTTTATTTTCATTTAAGACTTCACCAATTTTATTTTCAACTTTACCAATTGCTGATGTTATAGGTTCATATGCTTTTTGTTTAATTTTTTCATAATTATCTTCAATTTTCATTTGATTTTTTAATTCTTTTATTAATTTTTTCTCAATATCATCTAATTTTTTAGCTTCATTAACAGATATTTTATCCATTTATTACAAAGAAAAATTTAGGTTCAACACAAATCATGTTAACATAAACACAAATCATATTAACACAAAACACAAATCATGTTAACACAAAAACAAATCATGTTAACACAAACACAAATCATATTAACACAAAACACAAATCATGTTAACACAAACACAAATCATGTTAACATAAACATAAATCATATTAACACAAATACAAATCATGTTAAACACAATTCATTTTACCTTATTTCTGTAATTTTCATTAAATATATAAATACTAATGAAATAAATAATACTAATAAAATAAATATTCTATCAATTATTGAATCAAACACACAACAAGCCATTATCATTATTTAATATCAGAAACATTTTTCATATATTTTCCATCATTTGATTTTTTCAATAAATTAATAGTTAAAAATCCATAGTCTTCTTTCCAACAATCATTACAAATAGTTTTAAATTTATTAAATTTCATATCTGATCCAACAAAATTATTATATATTTTTTCATATAATGTTCATTTTGTTTAAAAATGCATAACATATTTAAATTATTTCTAATTAATTGCATATCAACTTTTGAATAACATTGTGATAAATAAATACATGATATATTTTTATGTCTACCCATTATAAAATATTCTTTAATTTTATCTTGTTTTTCTAAAATACAATCATCAAAAACTACTAATGAATTTGGTTTACATTTATTTAGTGGAATCATATCATCACATGAAAAATAAGAAATTTGTTTATTAATATTTAATTCTATATTTTTAAATCTTTTTTGTAATAATTTATAAGATGGTTGTTCTAATGATTTACTAAAAATATATAAATTTGAATATGGAATTAATCTTTTGTAAATAAAATTTAATAATAATGTAGTTTTACCAGATCCACTTGTTCCTATAATTAATAATCTAATAGGTTGATCATTTTTATTATTTTTATCATATGATTCTAATTTTATATTATCTTTTTTTTCTAAAAATTTCTCCATTTAAATAAGATGAAATTATTTAAAATAATTGGTCATTCATCCAAACTAGAATTAAGATTAGAACATCCAATACATTTAGATGGAAAATATAGTATTGGTTTAAGTGGATTTTATTCAGATAATTTTATATCAAATATACCAAATGATTATAAAAACTGTTATGGATATTCTATTAAAGATGAAGATGATAAAATTATAGATCAATATTTTGATATAAATAAAGGAAATTGCACATTTGAAGAAATAAAAAATATTTTTATTAATAGTTTAAAAGAATTTAAAAAGAAAATTAATAATTTTGATGAAATTGATTTTATATTGAAAAATGATGGACCATATATTATAATAAAATCTCCTGTTAAAATTATAGTAACAACAATTATAATTGATTTATTAGGGTTAGATGATAAAATGATTGAACCAAATGTATTAACAAAAGGAATAAAACTACCAAAAATTAGACCTTTTGATGTTATTGAAATTCATTGTAATTTAGTTGATCCTAGTTTTGAAAATCATAAAGATTATTCACATTTACATAAAGAATCAAAAATTTTATATTCATTTTATCCAAATGTTGAATATGGATCAAAAATTAGTGTAAAACCAAATGAAATTGATTATATTCCTTTAAAAAATATAAATAAAATTCAAAATATTATAATATCTATTCAAGACAGTGATGGAAATCTAATAAATAATGAAAATATTAAAAGTATTATATATTTAAGATTAAAACAAAATTTGTAATATAAAATTTATCTACATAAATAATAAAAACAATAATTGATTTAACTAACAATAATTTTATATTTAATAATAAATTAATTGTATTTAATAAACAAAATAAACCTTGGTTTAAAAGAAAAAGATATTTGTTATATTTTAAAATATAAAAATTCTAGAAAAGTTTTAATTGATAATGTAAAAAAATATATAAAACTTAAAAAATATCAAGTGTAACCAACAGTTACATTTACATAATGCTGATAAATTAATTTACATAAAAATTATAGGTGTCACAAATTATGACACCCTAGAAATTGATGTACAAACATGTTTTTCAGATGCCCTAAAACAGGGCGTCAATAAAATAGATAATAAAACAATGTTTATTAATGAATATGGTTTATATTTATTAATTTTAAAATAAAAAAGTAGAAAACAATAAGGATAGATTAAAATTTATAGATATTTTTAGAGGGGACAATTTGTCCCCCCTATCATATAATGACCCAAAACGGGTCCCATATAAATTAGAATATTTATTTTAAAATTTTTTAAAGGAGGTAACCTTATTATACAATAAAAACTTAAGGGTAACAAAATGTTACCCTTTTTAAACATTCAAAAATATTCATAAATATAATAAATTATATACAAATTTGAGACCCGTCTTAAAGACGGGTCTTACTTATAATGATAATAAAGTAAAATTTATAAATATTTTTAGGTTAGATATTCAATAAATTATTAAATATATTTAAATTTATTGTAGAAAATATTTAAAAATATACATAAAATTATAGTATAAATTCAATATCATATGGTTATAAATTATTAATATAATTTTGATCATTTTCTTTAAAACTTTCTTTAACATAATTTTTTATTATATTTATAAATGGTTCAATTATAAAATTAAACTTATAATGATATACAAAATAATTTTTATATTTAAAAAGATATATTAAAAATTTATTTGATATTTTAGTTTTAAATAAATATAATTTTATATCAAAATCATTATTTATTAATTCTTTTGGAATAATTAAAATTTCCATTTATTAATAATTATTTTTATATCCCCAAGGTAATGTATCAATTTTATTTTCACAAATAAATCTTTTGTCATCTCTATTACTTAAAGCTAATTTATTTATTGTAATTGTATATAGTTCATGTTTAAAACTTCTAATACAAGTCATTTCTCTATATTGTTCATGATCATCAAATAAACATTTCTTAAAATCATCCATATGTAATGTTTTATCAACAACACTTTTCTTGATTCCTTTACATTTTACAGGATTTTTATTATTAAATTCATAACTATATAATTTTGATCTTAAACCACAATATTCTTCTAATATTTCACCATTTAACTCATCTTTAAATTTACCAATTATTTTTTTATTCTTTTCACTATAGCATTCATGTTCTTTCTTATAATCACTTGTATCAAATTCATTAATATTTTCTCTAATAATTTTATATGGATCCTTTTTAAATTCTATAAAATAACTGTCTGTGTCCATATATAATAACCTTATATTTGGATCAAACTTCTTTAATTTTTCATAATAAATTGATACATATGTAATTTTGATAAATCAAGTACTGAAAATCCTATATAGATTGGTTTATCAAACTTAACCTTTTCTTTTATCATATGTGAAGCAATACAGTCTTTATCAAATATACTAAATGTTTTAAAATTAGGTTTTTTTGCTTGTTTTAATGAAAACTTTTCGTCACCTAATTTAATATCACATCTATTTCTAACATTTTCCATAGTTTTTCCAAAAACACTATTATTCATCAATTTAAAAAAGTCTTTTTCAAAATCTGATGTTGATTTGGATCTTAATTTAGTATTTAATTCAATATATTTTTTCATATAATCATCTTGATCAAATGCTATAACTCTATTAACTTTCTTTAATTTTAATCCTTTTTGTAGATAATATTTTAAGTTTCTTGAATGAATAACATAATCTTTCTTATCAAATAATGTTGTACAAAGCTTATTATTATAATGTTCAGGTGCTAATGGTAAATCTTTATGATTATCATGTAATTCAATAGGATATTCTAAATCAACATCTAATATATATCCATATCAGCATTTTCATCTAATTCTAATATTGTTTCTACCCATTCATTTAATGTATATGTATTAGGATTCATCCATGTTATATCTTTATAAGGTAATTTTTGACTTAAAGCCCATCCATATAGATTATTTGCATCTATATATAACTTATAATTTTCAGGTTTTGTTTTATCATAATTTTTTGTATATTTATTGTTTGCTTTACAATATCTAGTTATACATTGTGAAATACCACCTCTAATACCTTTTTCAATCATTAAATACATATTATAATCACTTATTGATTCTAGTTTAATTTTTGTTAATTTTAACATAGAATCCCAAGCTAGTGATGGTGATGTTAGATAATGTGCTGGATCTAATTGATAATTTTTTTAAACAAATAGATCTAAAATGTTCAAATATATCAGCTAATAATAATACATCCTGAATATTATACAAATCTGAATAGTTACCTAATGTTTTTATTTTTAATTTATTCCAAACTTTTATATAATGTTTATAATCATCATCACTTATATTTTCATTAGTTAAACAACTATAAAATTGATCTTTTTCTAATATTTTATCATAGTTTAATTTTTCAACATTATCAATAAATTCATATGGAAATACACCTTTAGAAGTTAATATTTTTAAAGTTTCATTATCATATTCAATTATATCATTTTCTTTTATAAATTTATTTATATGCTTAAATTCTTTAAGATTTTTAGCTAATTTTTCAATTGATGTAGCCATAAATCTAAATGTATCTACAAATGAGAATTTTATAAATTTTCTAGGTTTATCACCTTCAAATTCATAACCATAACCAGAATTTACTGAATAGTTTATATATTTTTCATCTGTATTAGCTAACAAATCAATTTTACCATATTTTTTAGCTAATTCTTTTATAAACAAATGTGTATCATAATTTGAACTATTATGACAGAATATAGGAATATTTTGAGGAAATTTTAGATTTAAATTACAATTTAAATGTGCAGCACCTCTAAATTTTCCTGTTAAATGACAATGATCTCTTACTTTTATTCTTTTATCATTATCAAAACCACTATTTTCACAAATATGACAAATATTTGTTTTCTGATAATTAATTTCTTCTTCATTAGTTAAATTCATAGGCTTTTTATTTTTTGAATTATATTTTTTAGCTATATATTTTGAAATTTCATCTAAATATTCAAATAATTTATTTGGTACATTTATTAATTCCTCTTCATTTTTTGCTCTATAACAAATAGGTTTATACATTTTATTAGTTACTCTAGATACTAAATAGATTGTAAATCCATATGGTTTATGTTTTTGAATTTTATTTGTATATGAGCAATTTGGATTATGTTTACAATTATCAATCTTTTCTAATATACTTTCAAAATCCATATAAATTACATATGGATGTTCAAACTTTTTATAATAATTTTTAAAACTTACAGTTTGACCTTTAAATGGCATTATAGGTCTACAAGGTTCTAATGATTTACATATCTCTAAATGATTATTCAAGTCTTTATTTTTGTAGAAATGAGTCAAACATCTTCTACAAATATATTTTTTTTTATTTTTTTGTGTTAATTGCTTAGATACTAACTTACTTAAATCAGTAATCAATATATAATGAGAATTATTACCAATTTTATAATATAATAAATCAATTTCTAGTTTTGAATTATAATGTTCAGATATTTGTAATGGCACTATTTTTTCATCTTCATCAATTCTATAAATATTTATTGACATTGATGGATAGTTATATTTAGAATCAAATGATCTTTTTTCAAATAATTTAATATCTTTCAATGATATTGGATAATCAAAACCTTTAAAAATATCATCATTTATATATTTTTGATATTGTTTAACTCTTTCAGCATGTTCGTTTGGTTTATCAATAGCACATCTAATTGCATAAATAAAACAATATTCATCTTTATTTTTAAAATTTACACAACATTTTTTATTCTTAACTTCATTTGGTAATTCTATATATGATCCAGCATTTAATGAATTATTTTTAGATAATTTTAGATTTAGTTCAACACATCTTTTTAATGACCAACCAGAGCCTTTTGATGGTTGATTTAGTTGTTCTCTAACTATTAATTTCTTAAATTGATCATCAATAAAATCATCTATATTTAAAATATCTGAACTTTTTATGCAAAAATACATATTACTATTTTGAATTTCACCATTTATTAATTTTCTTTCATATTCACATTCTAAAGCCATCTGTCCTTTAATATTTTTAATTTTTTGTTTTTCTATCAATTTTTTTATTTCATTTCTTTGAGTTTCTAAATAATCATTAATATCTAAATCATCATTTGAATTTGTTAAAATATAATCTTGAAAATATCCTTTTAATGACGAAGCTTCTTGAATATTTATTATATTTTCTTTTGGAATTGGTCTATTTTTAGCGAATTTCCCATAGGGAATAAGCTATTACCGTAGGTCTCATGGTAAGACCTAAGCCCGGGACCATGTTACTTTTTCGTTTTGAGGTGCCCAGAGACCAAAAATAATAGTCATTAAAATTTTTATATATATATATATGTATATATATATATATATATGTGTCCCTAGACACGATAACTCTCGTAAAAATGGTCCGATCAACACCAAATTTGGTAGAGATGTGTAATCCTACATTTATTCGGATGAGTTCGTAAACCAGACATATCGACCTACCGGAAGGGGTAGTTTTGGGGGGTTTTGTACCCCAAAAATGGGTTTTTTGCATTTTTCATATGTAAATATTAAAAATTTTTTATTTTTATTTTGACCATTGGATTTAGCTCAAAAAAACACACAATTTAGTATTTTGAAGCTTTGCTCTATCTCCATTGGATACCGAGATATTACAAAGTCTAAACACAGTACATTGTATTTTTGGGCTCCAATGTTAATCTTATGGAGAATAAGAATGTGTTAATATTTCACTTATTAACTAATATTTTTGGATGAAACTTGGTAATCAGCTTCATTTGGTTGAGATTCATCCATTTATAGTAAAAAATCTTGGTTTTTGTGCTTATCATGGCAGCAAACCTGCATACTCTTTTCCCATGTTAATCATATGGAGAATAGGCAAACTTCTTTATTTATGGACAGATATTGATGAAACTTAGTATATGGCTTCATATGGTCGAAATAAATTTTTTTATGCTATAAACCTACTTTTAGTGTCCCCCATGGCAGCATACCTGCATACTCATTCCCTATATTTATCATAAGGAGAATAGACATTTATTTCCTTATTTATGAGCGTGTGATCATATTTGGTTTACAGGTTTATCTGGTCAAAATTATTATTACTAATTTGGAAATTCGCTGAGTACGCAGGTCTGCTGCGACGGGGGGGGTATTAAAATAATCATTTAATAATCCAATCAATTCTTTTCTAGTTTTATTAACAATTTTAATACTATTTTTAATTGCTAAATTTTGAATATATTTAAATGATCTATATTCTAAATTATTTGGATTTTCTTTAATTTTGTTTAATATTTTAATTAGTTCATCTCTAGATAATTTTTCATAATTTCTGACAGATAATTTTTTTGCAATTTCATTTAATTTTACTATATTAAATAATGAATAATTTGTAAGATCAAATGTTTCTTTAATATTTGTTAAATTATCTAAAGTTTTATTTTTATAATTATATATATTATTATTTTTACACCAATGTTTTAATTCAAATATTTTATTATCATATTTTTGTTTATTTAGTAAATGTTTAGTTGAATTATAATGTCTATCATAATTTTTATATAATATATTTTTATTACAATAAGGACAATTAATATTTTTATTTGTTCGTTCCATTTATTAGGGGTGAAATTCTTTATTTATTAAAAATAATTTTTACTTAGAAATAAAACTCTTAAAAATATAAGAAGTATTTCCACTTTTTACTAGGTAATTTATAGTTTAAATCATATTTTTTAAATAAAATTTGATTTTTTTTAAAACAAGTAAAATTTTGTCTTCATTTTTTTATCATATTTTTAAATTTTCTAGCTTTGTTATATTTTTGTCATGAATTTTAGTTTCTAAATGTCTTAAATAATTATTAGTCCATTTAATATTTCTTCCACATTCACAAAATTGTGGTTTTAAAAACATTTCTCTAATACATTGTATACAAATTGTATTTCATTTAATTCAATAACTTTAATACTATCATATAATTTTTTATAATACACATCCTTACATTCTTTACAATAATAATATAACCCATCTTTAGTATTTTTATCTTTATAAAATTTAGATATATCTTTATATAATTTACACCTTAAACATATCTTTTCCATTTATATAAAATAAAATTTACAAATTGGTTTTTTTCAATTCATATTCATAAAAATTTCCAATAATATCTTCATTATTTTGATCTTTTATACTATAAGTAACTGGATTTGTATTATTAATTTTAGAAATTATAAATATTTCTCTAGACCAATTATTTTTATATTTATTAGAAAATGTTGATTTTTTATTTCCAATTCTAACTCTATCATTTATTTTAAATTTTGATTTGGTTATTATTTTTGGTGGTTTATATTTAAAAACAGTATCTAATAAATCCTTTTCATTATTTTTATTTACTTCAATTGGTTTCATTTTAATTGTTGAATGATATGAGTTATTATATTCTTTAACAATTTTTGGTAAAATATTTATCCATCTATAATTTTTATTAATTTCAAACTGTATTTTCATTTTTTCATTTTGTGTTCTATTATACCTTTCTATTATACTTGATTTTTCTTCATTTTCTGTATGATACAATTTAATATTATATTTATTTAATATTTCTTTAAATTCTTTATTGATAAATTCTAATCCTTTATCTGTATGTAAAAGATTAGGTGATTTATGATTAATTTTAATTGCATCCTTAATTATTTCTTCAAATGCTCTAGAAACTGTTTTTCCATCTTTTTTCTTTAATGGTTTTGACCAAACATATTTTGAGAAAGTATCTATCACATTTAACATATATTTATAACCATCATTTTCTTTTTTATAATTTTTCATTATAATTAAATCTGTTGGCCCATAAATCATCAATACCTAATGTAATTATTTTTCTTTTTAGAAATTTCTTTCTAATTGGAGCATGAATTTCATTTGCTTCAATTATTTGTTCATTTTTAGTTAATTCTTTTTTAATTATAGGTTTAACTTCTTTTTTCAAAATTTTACTTTTATTTGTTTTACAAATTGAACATTTAGTAGCAATTCTATATAATCCATTTTTCATTTCAACGATTTGGTGAATTAATATTTTTAGTTTTTTCTTACATTTGTGACAATGAATTGGTTCATTCATTTATGTATAATTTTTTTTAAATAAATGGATATGTGTTATAGATGTCATAATCAAACTAATTTTACTATTATTGGAAATTGTGTAGGATGTAATATATGTAAAAGAATTATTTATGAAAAAAAGATTAAGAGAAAAAGTAATAAGAATAAACATCTTAAACATATTTTAAGAGAATTTAACCATTTTCAACCATATAAAACACAACAATTAATTAATGAATTATATATTTTATGTATTTCCAATCATTTTGAAATAACACCTAAGAATATAAAATTATTTTTAAAACAAAGGAATTGTACAAATTGGATATTTTACTATCAATTTTTAAACAAAATATACAATATTGATTTTGAATTGAATAATGAAGATAAAGAAAAAATTACACTATTTTTTAATAAATATTTATGTTTTAAGAAAAGTAATATATCATACAAAAAATTATTACCTATGATTTTTAAATACTTAAATATGGATTTTTGTATAAAACCTAATTATGATAATGACTTTTTAACATATCTATCACAAACAAGTTTGTGATATTTTTTCCTATATAAATGGATCTGCTAGAAGAAATTAATAATGTTGGAGAATTAAGATTTAAAGAATATAAACCATTAAAAAGTTTAAATTTAAATAAAAAATATAAAATTGAAAAATTTGAAAGAATTAAAGATAAATATGGATATACAATTATTGTTGAATTAGAAAAATGTAAAGTACATTTACCAAAAAGATTTACTAATGTAATTGATGATAAATCAATTAAAGAATTAAATAAAAAAGATTTACATTTAATTGTCACTGATATTAAGACTTTTGATGATAAAGAAACTGCTTTAGTTAAATTTGAATAATTATTACAATATTATTGATACTAAACCTTAATTTTACTTGTTTTAAAAAAATTCAAATTTTATTGAAAAAATACTACTAAAATTTTAAATTACCTTATGAAAAGTCGACTATTAATTTTATTTAAAAAATACTTATGTGATAATTTTACTTGTTTTTAAAAAAATTTTATTTTGTAGAAAATTTTAGGCATATTTGTTAAAAATTTCATTAAAATTGCATATTTTTTATGACAATTTGACAAAAGCTGAAAATTGGCCAAAAAATGGCAAAAATATTGCATAATTGTATTAAAAAACTGTGAAATTTGTTTGATTTTTGATTGTCTCCAAAAGTGTCCTAGAAGTAACATGATACTATCTACTTATATATATATATATATATGTATATATGTATGTGTCCCTAGACACGATAACTCGGGTAAAAATGGTCCGAACGAGACAAAATTTGGTAGAGATGTGTAATCCTACGTTTATTCGGATGAGTTCGTAAACCAGACATATCGACCTACCGGAAGGGGTAGTTTTGTGGGGTTTTGTACCCCAAAAATGGGTTTTTTGCAGTTTTCATATGTAAATTTTAAAAATTTTTTATTTTTATTTTGACCATTGGATTTAGCTCAAAAAAACACACAATTTAGTATTTTGAAGCTTTGCTCTATCTCCATTGGTTACCGAGATATTACAAAGTCTAAACACAGTACATTGTATTTTGGAGCTCCAATGTTAATCTTATGGAGAATTAATTGGGATGTGTGAATATTTCACTTATTAACCAATATTTTTCTATGAAACTTGGAATTCAGCTTCATTTGATTGAGATTCATCCATTTATGGTAAAAAAATCTTGGTTTTTGTGCTTATCATGGCAGCAAACCTGCATACTCTTTTCCCATGTTAATCATATGGAGAATAGGCAAACTTCTTTAGCAATGGACAGATATTGATGAAACTTAGTAAATGGCTTCATATGGCCGAAATAATTTTTTTTATGTTAAAAACCTACTTTCAGTGTTCCCCATGGCAGCATACCTGCATATTCTATCTATATTTATCATAAGGAGAATACACATTTATTTCCCTATTTATGAGCATGTGATTTTATTTGGTTTGCGGTTTTATGTGGTAAAAATTAATATTACTAATTTGGAAATTCGCTGAGTACGCAGGTCTGCTGCGACGGGGGTATTTCCAACCGTGAAGTATCAAACAATTTATTAATGTTTAAAACTAGGTTGAAAAGTTTTAATTTGAAGATCTCAAGTATATTCTATCAGCAGCGATTTTACTTTTTGTTATTTTGCAATTTTGAAAATTTGTTAAAAATTCTGACTTGGTAAATTATATTGTTCGAAACATACATTTTAAAACTTATTTTGGATCTATGTTAGATTATGCTAGTAAAGAATTGGATCTTGAACGACAGGATGGTTTGTAAAAATATTCACTAGATGTATCGTATTATAATACTTATACATTTAAATGAACCGATAATTTTTTAAACACCTTAAGCAAGTGTAAAAACCTCTATAACCGTTTGTTATTCTGTTAACACAACTCAGTCGTGGTCTCTGACTAGGGCATGGGGTGGGCACTAATATAATATTCTTCATGTTTCAAACAGTGGTTTATCATGAAGTTTCCAGTTTCAGCATCGTGCAGCAGATGCAAGTCTTTTTATTACGATAAAATATAGGTTCTTTACTAACTTGATTATATATAAAACATACATGTATGCCAAAATTAAACTTTTAAAGATACATTATACTAATTACCGTTAAGTTACAAATATATAAAGAAAAAAAATTTAGTTATATAATACATATGTTCATGGAAAATTATTTTTTTCTTTTTTATTGCCTTTTTACAGTGGGAACTTGATTTTCCTAAGTGTATACTCCATTAATAAATCTATGTCTGCCTTATAGATTGAAATGTATAACTTATAGAACTTGATAATAAAAAATTAACTAACGTTGATTGTAAAATCTGAAGGAAATGAAACGATTGATAAGATTATTCTAAAATAAGATCGGGTTGAAAATAACACTAAATATATAGCATGATTTTGTACACTTAATATTATATGAAAAATATCAAGTTAACTATTTAACTTGTTTTATTACTTTATAATGTTTGTGTATGGTTGTTGTTTATCATAAGCTTAATTGAAAAATATGTACTATAAAATAATATTGTCCATAAATCCAGAAGTCATGATAATTTAATTACTGTATTGAAAATGAACGTGGGTAATACTGTATGAGAAAATATAATCTGAGAGAAAGAGAATAATGGTGGGTGGAGGGAAGGCATGTAGCTTAAACGATTCTGTCTTAATGATGCACTACACCTTTAGACCTGTTGTGAGCAAGAAGATATTCACTTTCGAATTTATGTCTAAATGACATTGTTTCGTTTGTAATGATCTGTTTGAACAACAAATGCCAAATTGTTGTTTAATGTTTACATTTCTTCCTTCTTATTATTGTGAAATTCATTTTTGCATGTATAGGAACTTTTCTTATATAATGTCATTATTTCCGTAATTATATTCATAAAAAATGAATTTTTCATAAAACACTTCATATAACTTCATATAAATTTTAAAAACAAAACTCTATTAATTAGACATTTTACGTGACGTTAATGCATAACGTCAGTAGTGCCAAAACACCGGTTCTGGGACGTGACGTCATCACGATGACGTCAGCAGTGATGACGTCATCAATGACGTCACGAATGACGTCACTAATGACGTCATATGACGTCACATGACGTCACACCTTTGACGTCATGGTGACGTCATTACCGCTGACGTCATCATGATGACGTCACTGACGTTAATTAGGTCAAGGTCACGCAAGAATACAAAAAAATTTTTTTTGCACTTTTGCGATTCCTCAAATTTTGTTGAGAAATGAAATTTCTCGAGGAATCACAAAAGTGCAAAAAAATATTTTTCATATTCCCTAGCGATCAGACTCTTGACCTAATATATCCGTCAGAGGTTATTGACCTTAACCCAGAACCGGCAAATAAAAAAAAAAATTATTTTCTATATTTCACTTACCCACCGAGACTGAGAGCCGAAGAATAATTTCTTCAAACACCCGACAGTGCGACAAACGACACGCGATCCGAACAGCACCGCGTCCGAAGACGTACTGACTTGTACACAGACGGTATCCCAGGTACCCGACTCAGTGGTGGGGATAAAGAGGTGGTGGGGGTAAAGTGGTCAGAAGGAATAAAAATTTATTTTTTACAAACAACTCGTCCCAGCCGGTCCTTTACCGGACCTCCGTAACTTGGATTGGAAATATTTCCTGAGAAATATTTATTTTTTATTCTTTCTCAGGTGATGTTGGAACTTGGTCGGGAATTGGAGTCACCAACGTAACCTTACTGGCAAAAGTTAGCTCGTCTAAAAGTTTCTGAAACATTTTATCATCCATAGTGATATTTGTGTCCCTTGAGTAAAATTTTGGATTATTTTTGAAGCAACGTTTCATTTTTGTTAAAGTGGAAGTCTTGGACACCTTAACAGAATTATTTTGCTTGGCCAGCAAAAATTTTACTCTTAATAATTTTTCTCGCAAAGTTTCAGCCATAGATGTGTCTCACAGTAAGGTTTGGATAAAACTGAAACACTTAGTCCAGTGTTGTACCTTAGCTGGAAGTAGTGGGGGAACAGGGCTATAGTGGGGGAATGAGTAGTGGAGGGGGTAATGCGGACTGTTGTTGACAAGTGTAGAAACAGTTTGCTGGGAACTGTCCAAGGAGTAACACGTACTGTGCAGAAAAATTAACCGAGAGACTTGTGTAAAATTTAACTCCAAGAAATATTTAATGTAAGACTAAAAGAGGTAGAGCCAAATGAAAAATAATTTTGTAGGAGACGGGTATGGATCAGTTTTGTAGTAAAGTTCAAAATCCACTTGTGTGGAATAAAAGTAAATTGTGAGCGAAAAATATTTAGCCACACCTGCAAAATACAAGTGTATGAAAATATTAGGAGACCTGTATAGCTAAATAAAAATTAAATTTGTATCAAACAGTCTTCCAACATTTCAGTTTCTAAGTCTTAACAAGTAAGGAATAAAATATTAAATAATGAGTGGAAAATAATTTGTTAAGTAAACGTAATTGTAGCAGTGTAACAAAAATTAATTTTGTGCAAAACAGGCTAGGTTCTGTTTTGCTAAGTTTAATAAAAATGAAAAATAAAAATTTACTCACAGAAAAGTCCCGCGGCGGCGAGGTGTGGTGTGTTTGTTGGCTTGCAATAAACTGACTTACCTTCTGTTGAGCTACAGTTGGCAAGCTGGCTAAGAAACCAGTCTGTTATATAAGCATTACGTAACCGTCTCTGCCGGCTGTGCTGAGTTTGGCAAGCTAAAATATAATTCTATACTACAACTGTCCTGGACCAAAAATATTCTAAGTCCCAAGACCCCTCCCCCTCCCCCTCCCCCCCCCCTCGGCTCCGGACGAGAAGTGAGCCCCCCCCCCGGGGGGGAGGAGGAGGTGGCGTTGCCATACCTTGACACGTGTTGTATAATGAGATCCGGTTGGTAATGTATTCAGGTGTGGCTCTTGGAGATTGTCCAATGCCGCAAACAAGTACGTGTCGAGGTCTGGCTGTTTACGTAACCAGATCCGGTTCCCCCACTCCTGACCGGCTCAGCTTCGGTTCTCTGAGGCTTTGATTCCTCGCAGTTGGTTTCAAACACTTCAGCTGAGTGGTTGAAGCTCTGCCCTATAGGATTCGCAATGTAATGTTGGCGCCGCATTATATTGGGAATTCTTTTAGTCTAAGGCATGGCATGTGTAGTGTTAAGAAATATTTTATTTTGCGCTTGCTGCTTCTGCTAGGTCTTGGTGTTGGATTTATTTAGTCTAAGTGTTGTGTGTTGTAAAATATTTCTTTGTACTAATCTTCACAGGTTGTCCCTAAGTAGAAATTTTTCTAAATTCGCATCTTGGAGGTACTCCTCCGTAAATTGGCAGCTTAAGAGTTAGGCTTTTGAAACTTAACAGTCTCTGTAAAATAAAAATTTTTCGAGGTTCAGAACCTCAAGAATTATTTGTTACCAACAATAGCATGGCACCTAACGAGCCTGGGGGTAGGCCCCTGGGGATCCACCGTTAGGCCATCGGCCAGCGGCGCTGCTGGACCTCATCACTCGTCACTGGCAACATACGGGTGGTTGGCATCCTTCAGCACGAGGTGCCGGAGCTATTTGTGGCCGGTCGGTTAGGCGCAATTAAACCAGCAGGCTTGGTCATGATAGCTCCTCAGTCATGGTTAGCATGGCTTCTTCCAAATTATTGTAGCATGTTTCCCTTAAGGAAACTCAAAATTAAATAAATAATTTTTTATTAAATAAATAATTTTTTAATAAATCACCTTCCCCTAAATGTTGAGATCCCCCCGATGCCTCTGACCGCCGGCGGTCTTAGGCATCGGGGGGATTTCTTTTTTAATTCTTGAACGACCTTGACCCATATTTGTGTGTGAATAAAATAATATTTTGTTCCACACGATATGTAGGTCAGCCATGACTTAGGCGGATTTTTGCCTGAGTTCTGAGGACTCCTCAGGACTTAGAGCGAGATGCGACTAAGTGTTGGCTGTCCACACTGTGGTGGAACAAAATATTATTTGATGTTGACACATGAGTAAGGGTAGCAGGTATCCAAGAGTTAAAGTCCTAGGGGTAGGTGACCCCCCCCCAAGCCCCGGACGGCAAGTGAGCCCCCCCCCCCCCGAGCCCCGGACGGCAAGTGAGCCCCCCCCCAAATTTTTTTTTTTTTTTGATTTTGACCTTGACCAAAAATTTTTTGCTCCGGACGAAAACTGCGCCCCCCCCCGACATTTTTTTTTGACCTTGACCAAAAATTTTTTGCTCCGGACGAAAACTGCGCCCCCCCCCGAAATTTTTTTTATTTTGACCTTGACCAAAAATTTTTTGCTCCGGACGAAAACTGCCCCCCCCCCGGGGAGGTGGAGCTGCCAAGCCAGTAGTGTGAAATTGTTACTACTACAACAAGTTAAAAATAGTAGTGGCATACTGTTCCCCCACCAGTCTACCACTGAGGTACCTCTGAAGCAAGTTTGACTCAACTCATTCTCTTTCGAGCCGCCAATGGGTTGACATGGATGTTCCACTGTTTTAGATGTAGCATAAGTATAAAGGTAATATTTTGCACAGTGTTGTCATGTATGTATTTTAGTAATGGTTAGATTAGAAAAAAAATTGTTTCAGTTTGTTTGTCTCTGACAAGATTTAAACTTTGGAATTTTAAGGATGGAAAAAGTATTTGTAATTATTTAAAAAATATAGGTAGCACCGTTTTAGTGCTACCTTAAATATAAATTTTAAAGATCTGAATTTTGAAATTTTTTAGGCTGGTATTAATTCTATATTGTTTTTGAGCTAAATTGAATATGCAGGTAACACTTTAGTATTTTTCCGTGGAAATAGTCTTAATTTTGTACATTTTTTGAGTGTTGTCATGTGTGTCTAAAAGCATCTGATGAAACAAATATATTTAAAAGTATTAAACTGTGAAATTTTAAGGATGGGAAAAAAAATATTTGTAATTATTTCAAAATATAGGTAGCACCGTTTTAGTGCTACCTTAAATATAAATTGTAAAGATCTGAATTTTGAAATTTTTTAGGAACTTGTTTGTAAATAATTTTTTGTTTCGCATTTTAGAAAAATCCAAAAAAAGTTATAAATCTGTAAAAAAAGAGAAAAAAAATATATGAGCGGGAGATAGGGCAGCAGATGCTTTATTCCCCGCTCAAAATAATAATTTCCGATGGAATTGACCCACTTTTGTGAATTGATTGTGGTGGGGAGAGCATTAGTGGTGGGAGAAACGTTATATATACGGGTAGTCAAGCCTCAGTCTCATTTGGTAAGAAAGAGGGAACGCTGGATCGGAGGTGATGGTAAGATTGACTCAATAGCAAATACTTTAACACCGCAATATGTTAACAGGTTGTCAATGGTTAGAAAATATTTTATATTTTTTTATACTAGCTAGTTTGTTTAAGATTAAAATTTTGAATATATTTTGTTTTGGTCTAATGCTTTTGCCAGACTTCCTACACGTTAAGACTCATATAAAGTACAGGATTAAGCTGATCTATCGGGAAATACTATGTAGCCACCTCACATTGGCTGTTTGAATCGCATAGTATTGGTGATTTATACAACATAAAAATTTTTTCAATATGTTATATATCACCAATTCTTATTCGAGTCATATGACCAATGTTAGGTAGCACATCAGTATTTCCCGATAGATCAGACTTAATTCTGTACATTTTTTGAGTTTTGGCGTGTGGTAAGTGCGCCAAAAGCATTTGCTCAAACAAATATATTTAAGTTTTAATTTTGAACAAATTGGACGGTTAAAAATAAAAATATTTAACTTTTGCACCTGTTAATATATTATTGAAAGTATTTGTTAGAAAGTCGATCTTACTACCATCTCTTATCCAGTGTTCCCTCTTTTTTACCAGATTTAAGGTGGCCTTGACCTATATATTTGTCCTAAATAGCAAATTTTAAATAAATATATTACATTTTGTTCTGCGCATGTGCAGATTTGTTCTGCGCATGCGCAGAACGGGTCTTTCCCAAAGATCACCCCCCACCACCCGCTATAAAAGGAGGTCGGTCAAGAGCGTCTCTCATTCTTTGGTGAACTTTTGTGAAGTTAACATCTAAAGACGCTCGTGGTTAAAAGTGTTAAAAATGCTTCTTTGCCATATTTGTGGGGAATTTTTCCCAGATGAACTTATTTTGCAAATCCATATGGAATTGCATGAAGAAGAGGGGAATGTGCAAGTAAGTGAACATGATTTGGACTCGCTTGACCAATTTTTAGCCGAACACCATCGAAGGCTGGACTACTGGGAGAGCGAGCTTCAAATGATGCAAAGGAGACGACCCAGTGTCATACAGTTTGGAGGCGCCGGAACATCAGGAGCTGGAAGAACTACGGCACGGGAGGACCTGGAATTGAACTCGGACCCGGAATTGGACTCAGACATGGAATTAGACTCGGACACCGAAGGAAATGGAACAACTCAGCTACGAACTACAGCTCTGCCTGGACAGAAGGTAGTTCACTTTAAAATAAATAATTTGCAACTGGAATTGGACAATTTCTTAGCACAGGCAAAATTACTAATTGAACAAACACTACAACAAGAATTGATCAGATTAAATTTATTAAATTTGGATTAGTTTTGGATGCCACTTTTACAAACACTGATGGTGAAACCACTTTAAGAGGGTTTATAACTAAAAACCGTACCCTAATGTTCACCTCAGATGTAAAAAATATAATTGATGAATGTATTGCGGAATTGTTGGTGAAATTGCAAGAACATCAAGGCCGAGGGTCGGGATGGAGGTTGGTGTCAATAGAAGGTTTAGATCTGAGAGTTCAAAAACACGGATACGGTATGAGAGGAAGCAGTTACATCCCTCTACCAAAGAAAATTGAACAAACTAAAAGTTGTATAAATGTACAGAATCAAGATCAAGAATGTTTTAAATATGCCATGCTTTGTAAATATATTTTGCCAGAGCAGCGCCCTTCTAGAGTAAGTAGACACTATGTAAATATAAATAATAGATATAATTTTCAAGGAATGTCATACCCTGTAAATATTAAAGATGTTTGTAAATTTGAAAAGAAGAATCCTGGTGTTAGTGTAAATATTTTTGGTTTGGATGATTCTAACACGGTGTATCCAATCAAGGTTGTAAAAACAGAATTAAGGAATCACACTGATTTATTGTTAATTACGAAAGGGGAAATCTCCCACTATGTATATATAAAAGACTTTGAAAGACTTGTAGTTAGTCAATTGACGAAGATTGATCATAGAATTACTGTTTGTAAACGCTGTTTTGTATACAAGGAATTGAGAATAGGTGGACGTCAGTGGCTACAGGAACACCAGAGGCTTTGTAATGACAATTATGAAGTAAAAGTTAGTTTACCTTCTGCCAATCGTTCAATAGTAAAATTTGAAAAGATTAGCCATCAATATAGGGTACCATTTGTAATTTATGCAGACTTTGAGTCCACACTGGTACCCCAAGAACATCCAGAAGGGGAAGTTACTAGTAGGACCAAATA
The DNA here is from genome assembly GCA_030545055.2 of Neoaliturus tenellus. Classification (NCBI taxonomy): domain Eukaryota; kingdom Metazoa; phylum Arthropoda; class Insecta; order Hemiptera; family Cicadellidae; genus Neoaliturus; species Neoaliturus tenellus. Next base: position 6,579,785 of record CM061532.1, on the reverse strand, counting down.
TCAGGTGCATAAACCTAACAGTTTTTGTTTAATTGTAAAATCTACCTTGACTGAGGAACATTTACAAGATTATGGACTTTCATCAACACCTGTATTATACCGAGGTGAAAACGCACCAAAGATTTTTCTTGACAAATTATATGAGATTGCTTTGAAAGTGCAAGCTATGTTTGGCAATATTGTACCGATGACACCATTGGATTACGAAGAGGAGGAACAACATGACTTGGCAAGAATTTGTTATTTGTGCAAGAACCAGTTTACAGATGACAACCATAAAGTTAAAGACCATGATCATTTGACTGGACAGTACAGAGGTGCAGCGTGTAATAGATGCAATGTAAATTACAAGTTACCAAAATTTATTCCAGTGGTCTTACACAACCTTAGCGGGTATGATTCACATTTCATCATACCTGAATTAGGTAGAGATGATGGGAAAATAGAGGTATTGGCAGAAACGATGGAAAAATTTATTAGTTTTTCAAAAACTGTAGATAAAAAAATTAAACTCCGATTTGTTGATTCATTCAGATTTATGCCTTCTAGTCTAAGTAAACTGACTGATAACCTAAGGAGACACGATCTAAGGGAAACAAGTAAAATTGTACCGCAGGACAAGATGAATTTGGTTCTACGGAAAGGGGTGTTCCCCTATGACTACATTGACAGCCCGGAACGTTACGAAGAAAGAAGACTACCGCCGAGGGAAGCATTCACCAGTAAATTGACTGGATGCGAAATCACTAACGAAGACTATGAACATGCCTGCAATGTGTGGAATGAATTAGGCATGCAAAATCTTGGTGAATATTCTGATTTTTATATGAAACTGGATGTGACACTTCTCTGCGACATAATGGAAGAATTTCGGAACACTTGCTTCGACGCCTATGGACTGGACCCCCTTCATTCATTTACATCTCCCGGCTTAGCATGGCAGGCCATGCTAAAATCCACCAAGTGCAAGTTGGAACTATTAACCGACATCGATATGGTTTTGATGATTGAATCAGGTGTACGCGGTGGATTAACTCAGGCCGTTACAAGACATGTGAAAGCTAACAATAAATTTCTACCAAATTATGATGAGACTAAAGATTCGATTTTTCTTGGATATTTTGATGCCAATAATTTATACGGTTGGGCGATGTCCAAACCCCTTCCGTATGGCGACTTTCAATGGGTAGACCCTGATTCAATTGGAAATATTATGGATATTCCCAAAGAAGGTGACACCGGATATATTTTAGATTGCGATGTTGAATACCCGGAAACACTCCATGATCATCATTATGACTTGCCGCTGTTGGCTAAAACTGAAGTATCACCGACGGGAAGATGGCCCAAATTAATAATGACATTAAACAACAAAAATCGTTATGTGGCGCACTATTGGGTTGTACAACAAGCGTTGGAGTTAGGACTGAAAATAACAAAAATTCACCGAGTATTACAATTCTCTCAATCATGCTGGCTAAAATCTTACATCGATGGTAACACCGCCAGAAGAACAAGAGCGACATCGGCATTTCAAAAAGACTTTTTTAAATTGATGAATAATGCCATATTTGGAAAAACATTGGAAAACAAAAGGAAACACAAGATTGTAAAATTAGTTTCTGACCCTGCAAAATTGGAAAAACTTGTGCAGAAACCAAACTTTGGATCGACAATGATAATAAATGAAAACCTCGTAGCTGTCAGCATGAAGAAAACCAAAATTGTTATGGATAGACCGTTGTATGCAGGAATGTGTATATTGGATATTTCAAAAACCCATATGTACGACTTTCACTACAATAAAATGGTACAACATTATGGAATAGAAAATATTGGAATAGCCTACATGGACACGGATGCACTGATTTATTGGATCAAGACGCAAGATATGTATGAAGACCTTCGAACGTTCAGACACAAAAATGATTTTGACTTTTCCGACTACCCAAGAAATCACCCGAACTTTAATGAAAATAATAAGAAAGTTTTAGGCAAATTCAAAGATGAATGCAATGGAGCAAGCATGGAAGAAATCGTTGCACTAATGTCCAAATTATATTCTTTTAAAGTATATAAAGGACATCAAGAAGAAACATCTACCACTAAAAAAGCAAAAGGTGTAAAGACAAGTTATTTGAAGAAAAATGTAAACTTTGAACAATACAAAAACTGTTTATTTAACGACACCACCTTGACTGCTAAATTCAACACCATAAGGAGTGAAAAACACAAAGTGTACAGTGTTACAGAAGTGAAAAAAGCATTGTCAAACAAAGATGACAAACGTCACATTATGGAAAACCAAATTGATACTCTTCCTTTTGGCCACTACTCTCTCAACCCTATCGACAACTAACCTATTCTTCGTCCCTCTTCGTCCTTCTTCGACATAAATTCCTTTTCCTTCCGTAAAAAAATGGGGAACACGGCAAGTCCAACGCCGTGTTCCCCATTTTTTTACATCAATTTGAATGACCTTGACCCAGTTAAATATGGGTATAATGTAATAAAAAATTTATTTTTACTTCATCCATGAATGAGGAAGGATAAAATTATGGATTTGAAACAAAAAATTGTTCATGAACTTCATAAACCGGCTAGGAGAAAATTTCCCCGAAGAAATACTGTTATAAAAGGAATGAATGATCTATATCAAGCTGATTTAATCGAAATGATTCCTTATAGTAAACAAAATAAAGGATTTAAATATATATTAACTATTATCAATTGTTTTACAAAAACGGCAGATGCTTTACCGCTAAAAGATAAAACCGGCAAGAGTGTAACAAAAGCCATGGAAACTGCGATACAGAGAGACAAAAATACCATAAAACATTTACAAACCGATGATGGTAAAGAATATTTCAATAAAGAATTTTCAAATTTAATGAAGAAACACAATATAAACCATTATTCGACTAATTCAGAGGTAAAAGCATCAATCATAGAAAGATTTAATCGAACTTTAAAAGGTGCGATGTACAAGATGTTTTCGAACAGAGGATCGCACGTATGGATTGATATGTTACCAAAACTAATAAAAGATTACAATAACAAGTTCCATAGAACAATTGGTATGAAACCAAACCAGGTGACTAGTAAAAATGAAAAACTCGTATTAAAACGTATAAAAATGAATACTAAACCAAAAGTTGAAAAACTAAAGCCTAAAACGTTTAACGTTGGTGATAAAGTGCGAATAAGCAAATACAAAGGTGTATTCAGTAAAAGATATCTGCCAAATTGGACAAATGAGGTTTTTACCGTATTTAAGGTGCAACCTACAGTACCAGAAACTTACATTTTAAAAGATAATAAAGGACAATTGCTCGAAGGAGGGTTTTATGGACATGAAATGTTAAAATCCACAGTTGGCGATGTGTATCTCGTTGAAAAGGTGTTGCAACGGAAAAAAGATAAAGTAAAAGTGCGATGGTTAGGATTTAATAAGAGTGAAGATTCTTGGATACCTAAAAAGGATCTCATATAATGATGGAGCATCATTTTAGGTTGAACCTTTACAAAGGATGGAGATAATACCGCAAAAGGATAGTTTTCCTATTAATAATATTGATGAACTCACGGTGGACAATTCAGAATTGAACAGTGGCAAACATGGTGTTTTGTTACCAAACACGGTGCGTTGTCTTGTAACCGGTCCATCCAATTGTGGTAAAACAAATGTGGTATTCAATTTGATTACAAACCCAAAAGGATTGCGTTTCAATAACTTGTATGTCTTTTCTAAATCATTACAACAACCCAAATACCAATTATTAGAAAAAATATTTAATAATGTTCCAGAAGTGAAATATTATAAGTTTGATGCAAGTGAAAGTGTAATGCAACCGCATGAAGCTAAACCATTTTCAGTTTTTATATTTGATGATGTATCCTGTGAAAACCAAAACACTATCAGGAGCTATTTCGCTATGGGGCGACATAACAATATAGATAGCATTTACATAGGCCAGACTTATAGTAAAATACCAAAACAATTGATAATAGACAACGCAAATGTGTTAATTGTATTCAAACAGGATGAAACCAACTTAAAACACATATATTACGATCATGTCAATGCGGATATGTCATATGAACGGTTTAAAGACATATGTGGTAAGGCTTGGGCTGAAAATTATGGATTTTTGACAATTATGAAGGAACAACCACTAAATAACGGTCAATACAGGATAGGTTTCGATAAATTTATATTAATTCACTAACCACTATATCACACAATCATTCTTGTACAGCACGTCTTGCTACAAACATGGTTAACGAGGAAAAGTTAGTAAAGGAAATTAAATCACTTAGTGATTCTATTCGGGCTAAAAACAGAGCGTTAAAGTTAGGTATCAGCGAAAGGGAGAAATTTCTTGAATCTACTTTTAAACCTATTACAGAGCCTTTGAAACAATTGAGCAAAAAATTGACTAAACCTTCTTTTCAAGGTGATATTATTGCTCCGATAACACAATATGAAAAGGAAAGTGTAATATCAGAAGATATTAGCGATGAAGACCCGGAAGCTTCCATATTTAGTGATACAACGGCAGAAAGAGAAGATGTATATGCTGGTAGTGAAGAAGAAGCGGTATCTATAGCGAGTGAAGAAGAAAAAACAGAAGGAGAACCATCAAACATAAGCTTATTGGGTGAAAATATTCATACAAAAGGACCTTTAGGAAGAAAATACTTGTTAAAACTGTTAATTGGAACTGATTCTACTAAAAAATACCACAGTTATGGAGCAAGAATGTCCAAAGAAGGTGTAATGATTGGTAATAGCAAATTAGATGTCGATGAACATGATAATATTCACGTAGGTGATCAAATATATAAGGGAACAAGGGGACTATTTGAATTATTATTTGAAAATAAACCTTTAAAAGCATTAGTAAAAAATGATGATTTGGAAGTGTATAGCAAAATTTTGGATCAAACTAATGCATATAAAAGAAATTATTTACCTGAAGCACCCATATATAGAAATAAATCTGTAAAATATAAAGATTTTGTTTCCAAATTAATACCAATTATAAGAAGAAAACCTGTAAAAAGAAGATTAGTAGCATCCACTTTAGATTTAAGTTCCCCAGAACCGAGAAAAAGAAGCAAATCAGTCACCGGTAAAGGATTGATGAAGAAACTATACAATACAAACGTAATTTATTACAATAATATCAATAAATTGGTGGATAGAATGAAACTAATACATGAAGCCAAAGAAGCGGGTCATACTGGATTGGAAAACGAATGGGTGGCTTTAGTGGATGAACTTAGAAACCGCGGGGTAATCTCATAAAAATGCGTTACCCCCTAAAATGCTATTCAGTTGCACCATGAGTGTCGACAAGTTCGGACGGTATTCCTCGGATGGATTATATTACGCGAATAACTTAAAAAGAGGTGCTGGTTTACCACAAACACCTGAAGGAGATTATGATATTAGTAATAAAAGGTTAAAAAACATAAAAGATCCCACGGATGAAAACGATGCAGTAAATTTAAAAATAGTAAAGGAAAAGATATCACCAACATTAAGACTACACAATAACACATATGATGCAGAAAATCATAGAATTATCAACGTTGATAAACCAAATCAAAACGGTGATGCAATAAACAAAGGCTATTTGTCATCTGAATTAAAAAATACGTTAAAATTCAATGGAAAAACGTATAGTGCTAACAATAAACGTATATCCAACGTAGATGACCCTAAAGAAGAAAAAGACAGCGTGAATAGACGCTATTTACATTCTTTAATACCTGAAAAGACAAAAGATGGATTTTCTTTTTATAAATTTGTTATTAATGATATAGGTTATCCAAAAACTGAAAACGATGCTGTAAATCTAAAATATATTAAAGATCATTGTATCATACGTGATGTAGGGGTTATAGATTGTTTTAATAATTGTTTAGCAAATGTTAAAGATGGTTCGGCGCTATCAGATGGTGCAACAGTGGGTCAAATGATGGAAACCTTAAAACAAGAAACATCTGGATTTGTAAAACAAAACCAAGTAGTATCGCGGAAAGGGGATGTATTTGTGCAAGGAAATGAAAAGTTTACATTACTTGAAGAAAAGAATAATGCTTGGGATGGTAAAGGAAAGAAATTATCATATATAGGTATGGGTACAGAATTCTTTGATGTTCCAGTTGTAGCACAAGCTATATGTTCTAATCCATATAATGATGAACCTTACATATGTAGGTTTAAAAAAATACGTAACGTATCTCCTGGTATCAACGATTTCGATTGTGTTGTAGTTAGTCAATCTTTGATATTAGATAAACCAACTGGTGATATTTTTAATGCGGATGATAAGAAAATAGGTAATTTAAAACAAGGAAGTGATCCAAATGATGCTGCAACTGTAGGACAGGCAATAACAACTTCATTAAAGGACAATAAAGTATATACTTGTAATAATAAACGTATTACAGAACTTAAAGACCCTCAACATGTGGATAATGCTGTTACTGTTAATTTTCTTATTAAAGTTTTAGGAAATGCATTATTTGATATGTTCAATATTATTGCAACCCGTACACGTTGGGGTAATTGGGTGTCTGAATCCGAGAGAGGTAATTGGATTAAAAAGGAAATTTTTAATAAATACTTTATTAACCCTAATACGCAAAAGTTTAGATCATCAGATTGGGGTGATATTGATATTTAATATAAGATCACAATATTATTGCAACCCGTACACGTTGGGGTAATTGGGTGTCTGAATCCGAGAGAGGTAATTGGATTAAAAAGGAAATTTTTAATAAATACTTTATTAACCCTAATACGCAAAAGTTTAGATCATCAGATTGGGGTGATATTGATATTTAATATAAGATCACAATAAATGACTTCATTTATGTCCAACTCGTCATAGAGGTAACACATAAGTTGAACATTGCGATTATAAAAGGACAATAATGCGTTCCAGTACATCAGTCCATATCGAGACACTGTGAGGAAAGGAGGTGGGATCACATCCACAGCGGTTTCTCTGTTAAGTAAAGCCTTAAATCGAATTCCAGTAGGATCTGTCGTAAATAGAGCAATAGACGCTTTACCATACGAATTTCACATACCGGGAGGTTATCAGTATTGCGGACCAGGAACTAAATTGAAAAAACGACTGGAAAGAGGCGATCCAGGCATAAATAAGTTAGATCAAGCTTGTAAAGAACACGATATAGCATATTCCACATTTAGCGATACAAAAAATAGATCGATAGCTGATAAAAAGCTCGCGGATATAGCTTGGCAACGAGTAAAGTCTAGTGACGCTAGTATTGCAGAAAAAGCAGCAGCTTTAGCGGTAACAGCAGGTATGAAGGCTAAAACAGCAGTAGGAGGTGGAAAAAGGAGGAGTAGGGGTAAAAAAAGTTTAACTAAGATGAAACATGGAGGAAATATTAGAAGAAAACGACATTCCACCAGAAAGGGTAATAAAAAACCAACAGTATGGTCAATGGTAAAAAACGGGGCAGGTCTATACCTAAGACCATATCGTGCATATTAAATAAAAGAAATCAATTAGTAATACCACATAAAGCGTTAACAAATATCGAATTATTTAAATACATTTCATGTTTAAAAATACCTTTTTTTCGCGGTGTCTTTATGAAAGATGATTTACCAGTTAAAATGTGGAAAAACGAAACCGGTATTGTAAATTTAGACAATTCTGAAGGTCCTGGCACTCATTGGGTTTGTTATAAGAAATTAGGTGATAATATATATTACTTTGATAGTTTTGGCAATTTACCACCACCTAAAGAACTTGAGCGTTACTTTAAATCTGCTAAAAACATATATTACAACTATAAAAGAGAACAACCCGATAACACTTTAATATGCGGCCATTTATGTTTGGAATTCCTAGCTAAAAGTATCAGTCACCATTGACATGTCATCCTATACGGTATCATTAACAGGAAAATCGTCCACTTTACGAAGTATCCTTTTTCCAGCGTTACGCTTGCAAAAAGGAAGGTTTTGGGAGGCGGCACTGTTGGATTTTACAACTTACAACTCTATTCCCCATGTTACGGAAGATAAAAACAACTTATTGCATTATTATAAAGGAAAAGATGCCAGTGGGAAGTTTACAGACTTAGAAGTTTGCACTCTACCCACAGGATCTTATGAAATTGATCATATTAATGAATTTTTGCAAAATAAAATGGGAAAAGACAATATAACATTAAAAGGTAATAACAATACAATGAAAGCTGAAATTAACTCCAAACATTATATAGATTTTACTCAGGAATACTCAATCGGTGAATTGTTAGGATTTCCCAAAGATAGCCCAATTTTAGAACCAAATCAAACACATTCCGGTAAACAAACTGTAACTATACTAAAAGTTAATAGTATAGATATAACTTGTAACATTATACAGGGAGCTTACAGAGATGGAGCAAATACTCATATAATACATACTTTTTACCCGAGTGTACCTCCAGGATTTAAAATTGTTGAAAAGCCACAAAACCTAGTATATCTGCCGTTGAACACCACTTTCATTTGAACGTATTGGATCAAGACGGTAACTTGATAGATTTCCGAGAAGAGCCAATTACAGTTAGATTACATTTAAAATCGACACTTTAATACAAAAATCATGGGTTTATCATTTAAAAGTGGACAGCCTACGGGAAACCGCATTAGTAGCTCTTCAGCTGTGGAGGAGTTAACACGCGAGAACATTCGTTTCTTAGAAAAGATTGGTTTAAAATTAACCGATTATGGATATACTGGATATAGCGCAGGGTCCGACATTCGACGAAACACTATGGGAAAAAGAATATCACACCCACAACCCTTACACTTCATCAAAATTGAACAATAACGATGAAATTCGTATTCCTATACAACATCAAGACATTTACACACTACCATGTGAAAGTTACTTGTATATCGAAGGAAAAGTAACAAAAAAGGACAATAGTGTAGGTACAACAGTTCCATTTATAAATAACCCTATGGCTTTCCTGTTTGATGAAATTAGATATGAAATATCAGGTGTAACAGTTGATTCCACTAAAAAAGTAGGTATTGCAACAACTTTAAAGGGGGTAACATCTATATCACCTAATGAAACCAATTTACTTCAACCAGCCGGATGGGTTTTACCTGAACATGACACAATCACTCCGAATACAAAGGGATATTTTGATTTTCATATTCCATTACGTTTGTTGCTTGGATTTTCTGAAGATTATAGAAAAATAATATTAAATGTTAAACAAGAATTAGTTTTGTTGAGATCTTCTAACGATAAAGACATTATTAAAGCTCCAGATGGTACAACGGATGCAAACCTAGAATGGAAATTAACATTAGACAAAATTGTATGGAGAGTTCCACATGTTAAATTAGCTGACGAACATAGAATGCTACTATTAAGGAAGTTAAAGGCTGATCGCGATATTGTAATTCCTTTTAGAAGTTGGGAATTCCATGAACATCCAAGCTTGCCAACTACGGATCGTCACACTTGGACTGTTAAAACATCTAATTACGTAGAACGAGCCAGGTATATTATATTTGGTTTACAAACAGATAGGAGAGACAGCATCACAAAACATGCAGGCAAATTTGATCATTGCAACTTAAAAAATATTAAAGTATATTTGAATTCACAATTTTTCCCCTACGACAATTTAAATGTGTCATTCGCTAATAAAAAGTACAGTATATTATACGATATGTATGCGAGATTCCAAAATTCATATTACGGTAAAACAAATACACCTTTATTATCACCAGAAGAATACTTAGATGGTTACACAATAGTTGTAATTGATTGTTCTAAACAAAATGAATCAGTAAAATCATCAAGTGTTGACATAAAGATTGAAATGGAGTTTAATGCAGCTATACCTGCAAATACAACTGCATACTGTTTAATTCTACATGATAAAATTGTAACATACACACCTCTAACTGGAATTGTTAAAAATGTATTGTAAAAAACCGGTTTTGTTACATTCCGTGAGTATAAAAGCGGAGCGTGCAGGCCGCTCCTGATCAGTTTGTTGCCTGACGTTGTATGGGTAGCATCATCTTCATTGCTTGACGTTGTATGGGTAGCATCATCTTCAATATGGCTTCTACAAGTGGTACAACCGAATGCGATATAGAAAAAGAAATTTCAGAATTTTTGGACATGAATGAACAGCAACACGTCACAAATCAAGAAGAAGAAGAAAAAGGTAAAAAGAAAAAATATTTGTCCAAGAGGAAAAGAAATATGGAAGAAAATATTTCACCAAATATTTTGATGGAAGTATTTTTAAGAATTTTTTATCCAATCTCTTCAAGTTTGGATAAAAGTGTTTTAATTGGAGTTATGAAATCAACCGCCTATTCACCTACAGTAATTTTAACTCACGGAACAAAAATGATTTTGTTTACAGCCAATGCTTGGGAATCTTTTATGAAACACCTCCATTTGTTGGAATGTTACTTTAATAGCAACATGTTTGGCAGAAAAACAAAAGTAGGAGTATTGGATTCAGACTTGGAAATTGATATTATTAAGCACCGAGGTGAACATCAAATGAGATTCAGAGATACAACCAAACATGACATAAAAATTCAACTTAACAGAGAAGAATTTTTTATTTTAACATGTGCAACTGAACCAATAACAAGATATTTAAGACAGCTAGTATTCTCCAGTTCAATTATTAAAGATTATTTAACAGACACTTTGGACAAACAACCGGATGCACCAATTTTGTATGGACCTGTGGACACTTCAATATTCAACAGAATTCCTCATGAAGTTCAAATGTGGAGACAACTGGAACAATATGTGCAAGAAAAAAATAATTTTGTAAAATCGGATGAAGAAACACATTTCAGTGATGAAAAGGATCAAAGTGATGAGAATGAGTACAACAAAAATGACCAGATGGAAAGTTAAATAAAATTTTAAAATTTTTCACAACACTTTACACTTGAATTGGCAAATTTTCAATAAAAAATTCAAAATTTTGTGGGTGTAGGCCTACCGGGGATGGTGCCCACGTTAAATATACACCAACGCGCCTTCAACTGTACGGCCTGGCATAAATAAATGCCTACCGTGGTGTGGAAAACAGTTGACCTTCTGACACCGTGATGGATAGACGGGTGACCTTTCAAATGGAGATGGAAGAAGAAATCAAGTTCAAGCTGGGTATTATTGAATTTCAAGCTTTTCGTGGTAATGATGATCGGTTTATAATTAAAGAACTCGTATTTTACGATATAGATAAAAATATTCCTTACACATTTTTATTTAAACCACCATGCTCTTTTTCTTCACTAACCACCAAAGCCGCAACAACAAACCGATGGACTTGGAAATATTTTCATCACATCGATTGGTATGATGGTTTTACCAGTTATTCAGACTTGTATTATATTATGCATCAATTTTCAAACAGATTTACTAATATTTACACAAAAGGACTTGAAAAGAAAAGATGGATAGAACAATTTACATCTACTCCAGTTAAAGATGTGCAAATAGATAAAAATTTTAAATTTATTGCTGAAAACATTTGTATTTGCACACAAAGTGTGGAACATGAAAGGGACAGGCACTGTGCGTTAAAAAACGCTTTAAAATTAGCTACTTACCTGCAAGATGGAGAAATCGGTGATGGTGGTGGGGGTAACGGCGATTATAAAAGCGAGGAGCAGACCGAGACCTGGCACGAGTATTACTCGAGATTCCGAGACGACAACATCTCAGAGCAAGAAGACAGCGAGGACCTCTAGAACAACCATGGCATCCAACCAGTTTCCGCAGACTTTGGTGGAACAATTCAACGCCCACTCCAAGTCTACAATTTTGCCGGTAAAAAAATGTTCAGAGCTGAAGGATGAAAAACATTATATTATACATGCCATGAAGAAGATGGAAACAACAGTCGGCGAGGCAATCTGCTGCAGCTTGAGCGAAGCACCATACACTCCAGGAGATGAGCCGAAGTTCCAAATTTACCTGCCCAAAAGATTTGTACACCTACTCCAGAACGAAGATCTCCGCTCCATACAACCAGGATGTCTCTACTTGGTGTCCCACGGATGCAGCGGCAGCAACTCCACCGAGCTTACCATCCACATTGCAGACAAGCAGCAGTGTTAAAAAAAAAATTAATTTTTTTCTTTCTTGTATCTGTTTGTATTTTTTAACTATATATATTTTTGTCATGTAATCTTGTTTGTACTGTTTTAAATAAAAAAAAAAAAAAAAAAAAAGGCAACATATCAATATGTGAAACAAAAAAATTTTTTTTCACATATTGATATGTTGCCTTTTTTTTAAAGCTCTGGGGTGACCTTGACCTTTAACCTTTGCACAAATTAAACATAAATTTTTTTCAAACAGCAATATGTGTGTGTGTGTGTGTGTGTGTGTGTGTGTGTGTGTGTGTGTGTGTGTGTGTGTGTTTTCCCCCACCATTTCAGGTTACCAGCATACAGACTGTAAAGAAGTTCAGTTTGATTGCAACTGTCAAACGATGAGCACCCTATTTGAGCTTTGTGTAAGAAAGATTATTGAAGATCAACAGCTATTTAGCCATACTTTACGATCCAACGCTCCTCAACAAATTAAAATTTTTATCAAACAGTACAAGCTAGACAACAGAGGTTACAACACTTTTGGTTGGTACAAGTTTGGTGATGGTACAAAATTTTGTCGAAGTTGTGGAAGGGCTGCTATCTCTAACCCGGCACAATTCTTACAAGATGATGGATCTTTACAATATGGCCATGTAGTTCCGGTTATGAGTTATGAAACACCTAAAGAACTTTGCGTCATTTGTTCAATCAATATGTTTAGTTGGAAAAAATTTAATCACCTCCCATCAGACAGTGTGTAAAATCCTTCCCCCCACCACTATTTCATACTACCTTTAAACAACCATGCTAATATTCATTCCACCTTTGGACGTCATACGGAAAACATCAAGATGGCTCTAACAGTAAAATGCGCAAATTATGAAGAAATATTTGTAAGAAATCAGGAAGAATTAAACGGAATTATTCAAGAATTTAAATCACTAATCGAACAGGGATACCGATTGAACATGCAAATTTTTGCATGTAACACAAAATGCACCCATATCTACAGGGATGACGAGCCGCCAAGATCACCACCATCATCATCAACTTCATCGGTCTACTCCTCCAGATCATCCATGAAGACTCAAGCCAGTCCAAACTTGGAATATTTCTCCTGACTAATATTTATATTTTGTATCCTCATTGTACTTCAATATGCATATTTTTGTATTGTTATAAAGGAATGATAAAATAAAAACAAAATAAAAAAACCTATCTTGCTACGGTATTGTAGCAAGATAGAATTTTTTTTAAAAACACAAATTGGATGACCTTGAACATGTTCTAACATGTTCAGGTTTTCCCCTACCACTTTTCCTCTTGGAGACCTGAGATGCAGCACCAATGTGTTTCATTACATCTTCATCTTTCGAGCTGCAAACATGGATGTTCCACCACCAATATATGAGGCTGATGAAGCAGAAAGCCTGGGGAGGAGAAGATGCCAGCATGTGGATCTAGTGGAGTTGATGGAAAGAAGGATGGAAGAGAGACGGATCAGGAAGGATCATATGCTAGCTCAAAAAATTTTAAAATTGGATCTCATCATGCTCTTGGCCTTATTGATTGCAATCTTCTTCTACTTGATTTACGCAATTGTATATTGTCTAAGATGCACCGAGTGTGCGGATAAAGCAGCCAAATTACCAGTTTTCAACACTACTCTGTAAATAAAATTTTCTTTTTTAAAACTCCAAATGGTTGACCTTGAACAAGTCTCAACCTGTCTGGTTGTATCAATTACCCCCACACCGCAATTCCAAAATACCAATCCTGCATGCAAGTCTGGCTTCATTGCCAACTCAGCTACGCTAGAGGTTACACGATACAATGAAGTGGGAATTACTTATTGACAGCCTTGAATATCTAAAAGAAATTTATGAAAAATTGCACATGCGGATACTTCAAAATCCTGGGATGATAATTAAAATGGATTTGGAATACGACTGTCCAACCATCGACAGTATGGATATACCTGAAGGGATGGTCCACAATGCAGAAGAGGAAACTTGTTCCTGTGAAAGTAGCACTTCAACAACAACAACAACAACAAGCACAAGTTCATCCTGCGTATATGAGTATGATGAGTTATCTTTGTAATTAATTTTTTTAAATTTTTTAAAACTTGAAATGGTTGACCTTGAACACGTTTGAACATGTTAAAGAGTGTCAATAAAAAAATTTTTTTTTTCTCTTATACCTAGTCATGAATAACAAACTCAGTTGTATGATTTGCAAAAAAAAAAAAAAATTATTTTATCTGACCACTTTACCCCCACCATCTCCTTATCCCCACCCCGCGGCCAAGTACCTGACATACATGGAGCAACTTGCTCAGTTGCTATTCAACTCTTGTGGTGTGCACATCTCACTTTTTACACTCAATTTACTTATATTGAGTTAAAAATTTGAATATTTAGCCAAATATCAAACATTTCTTAAGTTTTAAGCAGTTTCAAACAACAAAAAAAATTTTTTTTTATCACTTTTGGTTTGATTGAAATTTCACAAGTTCCAAGATCACCTGAGAAAGAATAAAAATAAATATTTTTCAGGAAGTATTTCCAATCCAAGATACGGAGATCCCATAAAAGACAGACTCGGATGAGTTGTTGCAAAAATTTTAATTTTTCTTCCTTCTGTTCACTTTACCCCCACCACCTCCTTATCCCCACCACTAGGCCGGGTACCTGGGGAACCGCCTGCGCTCAAGTCAGTTTCCCTTCGGACGCGGTGCTGTTCGGATCGCGTGTCGTTTGTCGCACTGTCGGGTGTTTGAAGAAATTATTCTTCGGCTCTCAGTCTCGGTGGGTAAGTGAAATATAGAAAATAATTTTTTTTATTTGCCGGTTCTGGGTTAAGGTCAATAACCTCTGACGGATATATTAGGTCAAGAGTCTGATCGCTAGGGAATATAAAAAATATTTTTTTGCACTTTTGTGATTCCTCGAGAAATTTCAAATTCTCGCCATATTTTGAGGAATCGCAAAAGTGCAAAAAAACATTTTTTTGTATTCTTGCGTGACCTTGACCTAATTAACGTCAGTGACGTCATCATGATGACGTCAGCGGTAATGACGTCACCATGACGTCATAGGTGTGACGTCATGTGACGTCATATGACGTCATTGATGACGTCATCACTGCTGACGTCATCGTGATGACGTCACGTCCCAGAACCGGTGTTTTGGCACTACTAACGTCAAAAGCGTTGGACCTGACGACAAATAAGTTTTCGTAGTTCTTGTGCCAAACTTATTTTATTCATAATTTTAGTATTTCTGAAAATTAGTTTCATATATATTTAGAATCTAATAAAAAACAAAATATATGTCAATACAAAAACCAGAATATGCTCAAATTTAGAGCCAAGTATATAAGATTTCAAAGCATGCTCTAGCAGTAGCAGACGCAAAGTACATAGGACGATGAATTTTATAAATTATTGTGTCATAGATGGTATGCTATAAAGTTAATTACAATATCACATAGTTTAGTTTTAGCCGTTCAAAATATTCATTAGTTTTGTTTTGACATCTCAATGCTCAAGAATGTATAAAATTTGTTAGTGAATCTAAGATTTTAATCTACCAATATTATTCCATAAGGATTAATTTTATCTTTGTTTCGTTATTTCACTAGATATGGATTTCAAAATATGTCTTGAGGTATTGTTTTTACAATCCGGTCCATGGAAGGACTTTCATAAATATATTAAGTTATTTGCTCACTTCTTACATTTCACGGGTTACATTTTCCCGATGAAGTCTGTGCGTTTCCAGGTCGCCGGCATCAAACGTTCCCACAGTGCACAATGAACTAGATATGCGCTTAGGCATTTACTATACCCAGAAATAGCACAAGGCTCTGATAGAGCGTCTAATAATAGAGTGTCCTGAAATAGAAAATTCACAGATTAAAATCAAACAAGATATATTATACTTTCTCTATTATATTATAGTTTTTATATTTTCAAGAAAAATCAGATACGTTCCTACGAGGGTATTCGAAAAAAAATGTGTCTATAAGGGATATGTTTTATTTCGAAGTACTAGAGAGTATTGTACTTTATTTAGCGTTTTAAGTTTTACTTCCAAAATCATGTTTTTCAATAACGAGCAACGTATAAAACTGAAAATATACCACGTATATAGAAGCAAATATGGATTGTTTTTTCCTAGAAAGTAGTGGGGTTTGGCCGGTCCTGGCCCAGGTCAAGGTCAGGCGGTTGTAACTGTTGTAGGGGTTGCAGCGGCTGGGGTTTTTTGACAGTGATGGGTGGGTTTTGGAAGTGGGTCAAGGTCATCCGGAGGGGTTTTTAAAAAAGGTGAGCCCCGAGGGGTTAGATTGAAGGTGGGTAAAAATTTATTTAATCAAAGAAAAGTAGTGGTTTTATTTGAGGAGGTGTTGAAGTGTTGTTTACTGGTGATGGAGTGGTAGACGCCAAAGGTGATAGCGATGAGAAGATAAAAACATACTATCCACAGTACGCATTTGAATAGTCGTAAAAGCTGAATCATTTTTTGTTGATTCTTTATTTCTAATTGTAGTCTGTTGATTTCGAGTTTGAGTTTATCCTCTTCCAATTGTGACGTAAATGAAAAATCATCCATCATCTTCGTGTATTAAATGTGTGCAGGTAAAAATAGGAGCGGTGTTGATGGTGAGAAAGTTGGCGATGAAATGAGAAACAGAGATAGGGACAGGTTATATATTACTGTAAAAATGGTGGGGGGTAAAGAAAATAATTGTAGTCGACTAAACATCATTATTAGCTGTGTCGGGTGTTGCAGCTTTGGAAGATGGAAGACTATTATCTGGCAGCTGTAAAACTTCGACGTCTTCGCTTTCCATGTTTTCGTAATCAGAAGAATTGTAGGAAACTTCCACAGTGATAGTAATGGTGTTATTTGGAGTGATTATTAGATCACTTAAAATTTGAAAAATAGTTTGTAATTCTTCTTGTGATTGAATAAGAAAAGTACATTTACTTGTTGTTAAAGGAGAGGAGCTCATTGTTCGGAAGTTGGCAAACAAATGGTGAGCGATGGTCAGAGGGTCACTTATATGTGGGCAAAGGTGGTGGAGGGGGAAGTAGAGGAGTGGGGAAGGTAGAGTGGTGGGGGAAGGTTGATATACCCATATGCGAACCGGCGGCCAGAGCATTTTGCCGCAAAACCCCATTTGGGTAGGTCATGGGTGGTGTGTAGAAATAAGCATTAGCTGTAATATAAATTAGAAACACTAATAATTGTTTTAAATCAAATATTAAGTTTACTTTTAACCAGAGTTTGCATTTCTTGTTCCTCGTTGTCCAATTCAATAATTTTAATACCATGAGTTGTTTCTTCTTCTTCCCCTGCACTGTTTGAAGATGACGATGATGAAAATATTCTGGTAGGATCCACATATTTTACTTTGATTTTGATCCATCTTAAAGGATACTTATCCATAAGTGTGAGTAAGTTGTGAAATAGAGTTTCCATCTCATCTCTTTCGGTAATTAAATGTTCAAAAGAAATAAACCTGTCACCCATGTTGTTGCCAGTCAGAGTAATGAAATCGGAATGAGAAATGTATTGAAGGATCTGTAGAATATATGTTGGTGGGGACAATTTCAAGGTCAACCGAATGAAATTTTAAAAAAGAGCTGCAGTCAGTGACTACAGCTATAGATCTGAAGCTTCAATAGGATGAGAAGACCAATCTGATCTGTATTTGCATGCATTTATGATGCATGTACAAAAGTCGTTTTTATAACATGCATTACACTCTCGGCAATTAACAATTTTTTCTGGATGAAATTTGATACATCTCTGGGGACAGCAAGTGTGGAAGTATCTTGATTTATAAATTTTAAAGGTTCGCAATTCTGGTGGTGGTAGTTGTTTTGTCTTGCATTTGCAGTAACAGGATCCGAAGAATTCACATTTTCTACAAGCTAATCCGTCTACCATCCATCTTCCTATATCGGTACATTTTTGTTCACAACAATAGCGTGGTTTGTACTCGTCTTTCTTGTTTTCCATGTTGACGCTTCTAAGTTTAGCCAAGAAATGAAGGTGTATAGTGTAGGATAGCATGTTTTATAGATTAGAAAAAGTGGTGGGGGTAATCTCAAGGTCATTCAAATGGAGTTTTAAAAAAGAACATCTTACAAGTGTAAGATGTATTTATTTAAGATAGTGAGTTTTCATCCTCTTTTTCTTTCTTTATATCTTGTTTGTATTTTTCTTTTTCTTCTTTAGCCATAGCAATGAGATCTTCAGTGGATAGTGGATGTACTTCTGGAAATTTTAGAATTAATTTTGGTTGGAATCCTTCTTTAGTCAATACTTGAAGATCGGATGTCATTTGTTCTACACTTTGATAATCTTTTCCGTAGATTTTTCCATTAAATTCAATCATCATTCTGTACAACATGGTAGTGGTAGTTGTTTTCGCTGCGTCAGTTGGGAAGCAAATGATGATTCTGTTTAGGTTACGCGTTCCTTTTATAGATGCCACAGCGACCACTCAATATTATTCAACATCAGTAATATTTCTGAAACTTAACATTACTTTGAGTAGATGGTGTTGTAGTTGAAGGTTGTGTGGAAACAAATACTTCTTCATTGCAGAATTTTTGTTTAGGAAACATCCTCATGTTGTTAGCGTAAACATCAATATTTAAACGATAACCACCGGCAAGTAATACTCGCAATTCATTAGTAAAATCGTCGAGTTCTTCAAAAGTTGTGATGGTGGTGGTATCATATGATGCACACTTCACCTTAAGAGACATGTTGTTATTTGTAATAACTGGAGAGCCAACAGAGATGCGTACAGCACGAAAGGTAGTCGGAGACTGATGAGATCCTCAAGAAAATTACGGCCTTTATATACCCTCGAAACTAGGTCAAGGTCACCCAAACGTGTTTTTAAAAAAGCAACATATCGATAGTGCAAAAACACTATCGATATGTTGCTTTTTTCTTATTTTTTTTATTTTTTATTTATTTATAATCAGTTACACACATGTACAACAGTATATATATATAAACTACAGATTAGTTGCTAGTAGGCATAACATGAAGTGTAAGTTCAGTAGAGTTGCTTCCGCTAGGACCGTGAGATGCTAAGTAGAGTGTGCCGGGGTGAATCAGTCGTAAATCTTCATTCTGCAGCAGTTGAACAAAGCGTTTGGGAAGAAATACTTGAAATTTTGGTTCATCACCAGGTGTGTAGGGTGCTTCACTTAATGTACAATTGATAGCGTCTCCAATTGATGTTTCCATTTTCTTAATAGTGTGAATAATATAATGTTTCTCTTCCTTCAATTCTGAACATTTTTTTGTCGGTAGTATAGTAGATTTAGAATGTTTGTTAAATTGATCAACAAGCGATTGTAGAAAATTTTGTGACGCCATTATCTTCTTCTTGCTATTGTTCGTCTTCTTCTTCTTGTGTTTGCGTGTCAGAGGTGTTGACTCCCCGGAGGTTCGAGTAATACTGATGCATTGTCATAGTGCCGCTCTCGCTTTTATACCCTTCTTTTCCCCCACCACTTTGCTGGAGATAGACATTTAAACGATATGCGTTTTTTAAAGCACATTGAGACTGTTGATGTTTAAAGTTTTTAGATGAAATACAGATGTTATCAAAGTAGCAATAAAAATCTTTCTCCATTTGCACATTTATTACTTCATGGTTTGTATATGTTTGTATCCAATTTGCTTTTTCCAATCCTCTTGTAAAAATAGTTTTGAACTTTTTGCAGAAATGATTCATAATGTGTGGCATCATATTGTAGGTTATAAAACCTTCATCCCATCTTAGATTATGAAAATGTTTCATCAACCATTTGTTTGTTACTTTAGCTTTGGTTGTTAATCTGTTGAATGGTAAAGGAGGCATAAATAAAAAGTGATAAACAACAGATGTTATCATATCTAGTACCACTAACTCTTTAATTATAAAATTTCCATCATTACCACGGAATGCTTGAAACTCTATGATACCTTGCTTTACTTCCATTAATTCTATCTTCTTAGAGAATGAAACTTGTTTATCCATGATGACGTTCAGTAGGCAACTGGTATGTTAATCCAGATTGACAACCTTTTATACCCCCAATATTCTTCTTTTTACTTACAATATTCTTTATTTGTTCAATTTGTTGCCGATTGTTGATTGTTGAAACTTGATTCGTTTTCCTTGGTTTCTTGCTTTTCTTCATCTAAATTAAAGTTGGTTTGATAGTGGTGTAACTGTCTCCACATATCTACTTCATGTGGTATCCTATTGAAGATTGAAGTATCTACTGGACCATATAGGATTGGAACATATGGTTGTTTATCCAATGCATCAATTAAATAGTCTTTGATAATTGCACTTGAGAATATTAGCTGTTTTAAATATCTTGTTATAGGACCAGTAGCACAAGTTAAAGTGTAAAACTCTTCTTTAGTCAAATGTATTTTTATATTATATTTAGTTAAATCTCTAAATCGAACTAGTTGTTGACCACGTTGTTTAACAATATCGATTTCAATATTTGATTCCAACAAACCTAGTTTTGTTTTTCTTCCAAATGTATTGTTACTCAGATAACATTCCAAAAGATGTATATGTTTCATAAAAGATTCCCAAGAAGTTTCAGTGAAGGTTACCATTTTAGATCCATGATTTAAAATAACAGTAGGAGAGTAATCCAATGATTTCATCACTCCAGCAGATACAGTCTTTGTCATACAAGAAGAAATAGGATAAAATATTCGAAGAAATACTTCCGTTAAGATGTTGGTGGAAATGTTATCTTCAATTTTTCTTTTCTTTGTTTCTTTTTCAACTTCCTCTTCTTCTGTCTTTTTATGTTTAAACTTGAGGAACTCATCCATTTCCTGTTCAACTTGTCTTTCTATATCCAAACTATTGTCAGCCATAAAAGGTGTAGTTTCTTCATTAGCAGTTGATGTAGTAGAACTCATCTTGCGGACGATGTTACCCATACGACAATCAAAGATGAAATGAATTTCCAGCTCTTTTTTCTCGCTTTTATACTCGCAGATGACCTAGATATTGTTGATTTTTTGTAAAAACCTTACAAATTGTGCAGATGTTGTATTAATCCTTCTTAAAGTACATTCTTCACGATTCCTGTTAGCGGTGTGTAAGTAACTATTTTGTCATGTAGAATTAAACAGTATGCTGAAGTTCCATCTGGTATTTTATCTTCAAATTCCATTTCAACTTTTATATCTACACTTGAAGATTTTACAGATTCATTTTGTTTTGAACAATCGATTACAACAATTGGAGCTTTTGAATAAAATTGTTCTGGTGATAAAAGTGGTGTATTCGTCTTACCATAATATGATGATTGAAATCTTGCATACATGTCATATAGAATGGAATAACGTTTCTTGTCAAATGAAACATTTAAACTGTCATATGGAAAGAACTGAGAGTTTAAAAAAACTTTGCAATTCTTTATCTTGCAATGGTCAAATTGACCAGCGTGCGCGGTTATAACATCTTTTCGTTTAGTCTGAAAACCGACTATTATGTACCTTGCCCGTTCTAAATAAGTAGAGGTTTTAACAGTCCATGTTTGTCTTTCTGTTTGAGGCAATATGGGGTATTCATGAAATTCCCAACTCCTAAATGGTATTACAATATCACGGTCAGATTTTAATTTTTTCAATAATATTACTCGATGTTCATCTGCCAATCTGACATGAGGTACTCTCCATACAACTTTATCCAATTGAAGTTGCCATTCCAAATCGACATCTTTAGTTCCACTTGGCGCTTGTATTACATCCTTATTTGTTGAAGATCTGAGCAGTACCAGTTCTTGCTTTACATTTATTATTATTCTCTTGTAATCTTCTGCGAATCCCAAAAGCAATCGTAAAGGTACATTAAAATCAAAGTAACCTTTTGAATTAGGAGTAATAGTGTCTTTATCAGGAGTCACCCATCCAGCCGAGATTAAAGAATTTTTTTCATTGGGTGTTATTGAAGTCAATCCTTTTAAAGTTGTTGATATACCAACTTTTTTTGTTGAATCAATTGTTACTCCAGATATCTCATATCTAATTTCATCAAACAGATATGCCATAGGGTTATTTATAAAAGGAACAGTTGAACCAGACTTTCCATCCAATGTTGTTACTCTTCCTTCGATATATAAATAACTTTCACATGGTAATGTGTAGATATCTTGTTGTTGAATGGGAATTCTTATTTCATCATTATTATTTAATTTTGATGAAGTGTAAGGGTTGTGAGTGTGATATTCCTTCTCCCATAGGGTTTCGTCGAATGTCGGTCCTTGCGCTATATCCAGTATATCCATGGTTGGCAAGTTTTAGTCCGATCTTTTGTAGGAAGCATATGTTGTCCGGTGTTAACTCGTCGAATGTTGAGGAGCTACTGAGCTCCCGACTCTTCCGTTGTGGTTTAAATGATAATCCCATGTTGACTTTATGTTGCCGCTCTGATATGTAACCGTATAGTTATTGTTTCTCCTCTAAAATCAACACTAATACCGTCTTGATCCAATATGTTCAGTACGATGTCTGAAATGAAACTGGTGTTTAACGGTAGGTATATCAGGTTTTGTGGCTTCTCAACTATTTTAAAACCAGGAGCTACTGTCGGGTAAAATGTGTGTAATATATGTTGATTTACTCCATCTCTATATGATCCGTGTATAATATTACACGTTACATCAATACTGTTCACCTTTAATATTGTTACTGTTGTATCGCCAGTATAATCATTTCCAGGAGCTAAAATTCTTTTCTTCTTTGAAAATCCGAGCAAATTGCCGATTGAGTGGTCTAAGCTAAAATCTATATAATACTTTGAAGTTATTTCTGCTTTTAATGTATTATTATTACCTTTTATAGAAATATTTTCTTCTCCAAGTTTCTTTTGTAATACTTGGTTTATATCGTCTATTTCATATGCTCCTGTAGATAATGGAATTATTTTTAATTGTGAATAATTTCCTTTTTCATCTTTACTCTCATAATAATGTAGTAAATTATTTTTTCCTTCTGTAACATTGGGAATTGAATTGTATGTAGTCAAATCCAATAATGCTGCTTCCCATAGTTTATCCGTAGATAAACGTAACGCTGGGAAAAGTGTACTTTTCAATGTTGACGAATTTCCACTCAGCGATACTGTATACGATGACATCTTAAAGCTGACTGACGCTCTTCGCTAGGAACTCTAAACATAAATGTCCGCATATTTCCGTATTGCTAGGTTGCTCTCTTTTGTAGTTGTAGAATATATTCTTGGAGTCCCGAAAATAATGCTGAAGTTCTTTTGGTGGCGGTAAATTTCCAAAACTATCAAAGTAGTAAACATTTTCTCCAAGTTTTTTATAACATACCCAATGAGTACCTGGTCCATAATTAGAGTCTAAATTTACTATTCCAGTTTCATTTTTCCACACTCTATTTGGTAATGTATCTTTCATAAAAACTCCTCTGAAGAATGGTATTCTTAAACATTTCACATATTTTGACAATTGATAGTTTGTTAATGCTTCATTTGGAATTATCAATTTATTTTTCTTATTTAATACACACGGTACGGTCTTAAGTAAAGACCCGATCCGTTTTTTACCATTGACCATATGGATGTTTTCTTGACTTTCCTTTTAGGGTTAGTGCGATGTCTTCTTTTGATGTTCCCACCTCTTTTTGCAGCTTCTTTTTTACTAGGTTTTTTCCCGCGTCGTCTGCCACCACCAAACTTAGCTTTCGTCTTCATGGCTGTTGTCACTGCCCAAGCTGCTGCTTTTTCCGCAATACTGGCGTCACTTGATTTAACCCTTTGCCAAGCTTTTTCCGCTAGCGCTCTATCCGCTATTGATCTATTTGTTGAATCTGCAAACTTGGAATACGCTATATCGTGTTTTTTGCAAGCTTGATCTAATTTATTAATTCCAGGATCTCCTCTTGCTAAACGTTTTGCCAACTTAGTTCCGGGTCCACAATATTGATAGCCTCCGGGCAGATGAAATTCGTATGGTAAAGCGTCTATTGCTCGATTTAGAACAGCACCAACAGGAATCCGTCTGAGCAGGGAAAACGCAGCTGATGTTATACCACGTCCTTTCTTAACGCTGTCTTGACGACGACTGAGCGGTGCGGTCTTCATTATGTCGTCTTATATAACCAGCGTGTTTACTCCACGAGCTGCTTTACATAAATGGATAACTCGTGCACAATGTTTTATATTTAAATATTTAATTATTCAAATTAATTATATACTGATTTATGATTCTATTTTTAATCCAAGCTTCTCGTTCATCGGGTTGAATCATCACATGACTCGTTGTACTAGCTATATGATTGTGGGTATCGATAAGTAAATTGCCCACTATTCTTATTAAACAATCTAAAGTTACAGCATCTTTCGGATGTTGAGGATCATGTAACTGCATAATACGTTTATCATTACACGTGTAAGCGGTCGAATCACTTTTCGATGTTGTTATGACTTGTCCAATAGTAGCAGCATCATTTAAATCTTCTCCTGGTAAAATATTAATTATTTTCTTCATCTTTGCATCATATTTGGTCCCAAAGTGTTTATCCCAAGTTATTGTTTGTTTCATTGTAACACAATCATTTGCTTCGTAACCAGGATAAATATCTTTTATTCTTCTATTACGACCATTGTATGTACCTAATGTACCACCAGTAGCAATTAATGTTTGCACCATTAGAGGTACATCTGTATCTTTTATACCAAATCTTCCATTTGTTATTGTTTTACGTCCTGCATCCCATTCATCATTATTTCCTTGCATTAAATCAAACTTTTTATTTCCATGTATAAATGTATCTCCTCGCTTTAGCACGGCATCTTCATGTTTTACAAAATTCGATGTTCCCCTTTTTAATTCTTTAGATAATTGTTCCATAGTAACAGCGTCTTTTGGTTGAGAACCGAATTTTACATTTGACAATGCTTTTCCATGACAATCTATTTCATCAGCATCTTGTAAAATACAGTTGTCCTTGATGTATTTCAGGTTTACAGCATCACCGTCTTCCTTTGGGTATCCAATGTCATTTATAATAAACTTATAAAAAGAAAATCCTCGTTGAGTCTTTTCCGGTATTATAGAATGTAAATATTCTTTATTAACTGAATCTTTATCATTTTTTGGATTTGCCACATTGGTTATCCTATGATTTCCAGCATCATATGTTTGTCCATCTTTTAAATTGTTACCCCACTGCAATTTTAAAGTGTTGGAAAGTTCAGATGATAAATACTCTTTAGTAATTGCATCAGAACTGTCAGTTGGTTTACCAACATTAATTATTCTATGTGATTTAACATCGTAAGTATTCTTGTTTAATTTTAATGATGTTGAAGTTGCTTCTTTTACTGTTTTTAAATTTGCTCCATCAGTATCTTCTTCTGGGTCTTTAATAAATTTTAAACGTTTGTTACTCATATCATAGTCACCTTCAGGTGTTTGTGGCAATCCACTTCTTTTTCTGTTTTCTCCTCCTTGTACTCCTAGCCCGGAGTACCGTCCGAACTTGTCGACACTCATGATTGAACTGATCCACTGTATACTCACAGCTCTCTTATATATCCATAATGATTTATACAACTATTCCACGATTTCGAAGTTCGTCAACTAAAGCCACCCATTCATTATTTAAACCTGTATGACCAGCTTCCATGGCTTCATGTAATAGTCTCATTCTATCGACCAATTTGTTTATATCATTATAGTAAATCACATTTGTATTATATAGGTTTTTCATTAAACCTTTACCAGACGTAGAAGATTCTCCTTTTTTCTTTTTACCATATTCATCCATAAGTGATAAGTCCATAAGTGATAAAGATTTCCTCTTTAGCGGTTTCTTCAAAGCAGGCGCAGTTCGTAATGTTGGTAGTTTTCTCAGGGGAAACAATCTTTTTATTACAACTGAATATTTAGTTGCGCGTGTTCTATTTATCATTGAATCTTTGGAGTAATTCTTCTTATGAGCATTAGTATTTTGCAAAATTTCTTTAAAAGTATTTAAATCTTGTAGTGTATATTTTATAGGTATATTTTTAAAAATCAGTTCAAATAATCCTTTTGTTCCTTTATATTTATGCTCACCAATAACAATGTCATCATCTTCAGTCAAATATACTTTTGAATCTCCTATTTTTAATTCATTTCCATCAATTCTCGCTCCATATACATGTGACTTGTGTAGTTTTGGGTTAGCTTTTATTTCATGTAACATCTTCATGATATACTTTCTTCCAAGAGGTCCTTGTTGCAATATATCACTACTTAATTTTGTTAGATTTGGAATTGATTGTTCTGCTTCAGGTATATGTTGTTCTTCTTCTTCTTCTTTTTGAACATTTATTTCTGGTTCTTCTTGTCTTGTTTCTTCTCCTTTTTGAGAAACTTCACTATCACTTGTGTAAGAATCATCATCTTCTTCCTTTTTTAAAGTCTTTACTTCAAATTTAGAAACAGGTAGTAAAACATCTCCTTCAAAATGAGGTTTACCAATTGTTTCTGTTATCTGTTTTAAAGGTTCTGTAATAGGCTTAAATGTAGTCTCCAGAAATTCTTCTCTTTCATTCAAACCCATTCTTAATGCTCGATTTTTAAGTCTAATCGAGTCACTCAGTGATTTTATTTCTTTTAATAGTTTTTCTTGGTTCACCATGTTTACGCAGCGAGGTCCAATCTATTACTAAACGTATCATCAATCGTTCAATGAATTAATACAAATTTATCCAATCCTATACGATATCTTCCATTTTTTATAGCTTCTTCTTTCATAATAACAAGAAATCCATATTTTTCAGCCCATGCTTTGCCACACATTTCTTTAAATTTATCAAATGACATGTCTGCATTCACATGATCATAATATATGTGCTTTAAATTTGTTTCATCTTGCTTAAAGATAATTAGTAGATTTGCATTATCTCTTATTAGTTGTTTTGGAATTTTACTGTAAGTTTGACCAATATAAATGCTATCAATATTGTAATGTCTTCCCATGGCAAAATAACTTCTAATAGTGTCGTGATTTTCACAAGATACATCATCAAATATAAATATAGAAAATGGTTTAGCCTCGTTTGGCTCCATTATAGTTTCACTAGCATTAAACTTGTAAAAATTAACTTCAGGCACACTTGCGAGTACCTTATCCAATAATTGGTATTTGGGTTGTTGCAAAGATTTGGAAAAGATATAAATGTTGTTGAAACGTAATCCCTTAGGATTTGTTATTAAATTAAAAACCACATTTGTCTTTCCACAATTTGATGGTCCAGTTATTAAACATCTTATTGTGTTTGGCAGTAATTCACCATGTTTTCCATGATTTAACTTGTCGTTGTCAACTGTTAACTCATCAATATTATCAATAAAAAATCGATCCTTTTGCTGCACAATCTCCATCTTGTGTAAAGGTTAAACATGTAATGACTTCATAAATTGCTACACTAAGTCTTTTGTAGGGATCCAAGAGTCTTCACTTTTATCAAATCCCAACCAACGTACTTTCACCTTATCCTTTTTTCTTTGTAAAATTTTTTCAACAAGATATACATCGCCAACTGATGATTTTAGCAATTCATGTCCGTAGAATCCACCTTCAAGCAATTCACCCTTGTTGTCCTTTAAAATGTAGGTTTCAGGTATTGTTGGTTGCACTTTATAGATTGTAAATACTTCATTAGTCCAGTTTGGCAGATACCTTTTGCTAAATACTCCTTTGTACTTACTTATACGAACTTTATCATCAACTTTAAATGTTTTGGGCTGCATTTTTTCACGTTTAGGAGTAGTATTATTTTTAATACGTTTTAATACCATTTTAGCATTGGCACTATTTACTTCATTAGGCTTCATACCAATGGTTCGATGATACTTATTGTTATATTCTTTTATAAGTTGTGGTAATATATCATACCAAATATATGATCCTCGTTTGGAAAATGTTTTATACATTGCTCCTTTTAACGTTCTGTTAAATCTTTCTATTATTGAAGCTTTAACTTCAGAATTTGTAGAATAATGATTTATTTTATACTTCTTCATTAAAGCTGCAAAGTCTTTGTTAAAATATTCTTTTCCATCATCAGTTTGTAGATGTTTGATGTTGAAATTATTTCTTAGTATAGCCATTTCCATAGCTTTTGTAACACTTTTACCAGTCTTGTCCTTTAGCGGTAAAGCATCAGCCACTTTAGTAAAACAGTCTATAATCGCTAAAATGTATTTGAATCCTTTATTTAATTTACTATGTGGTATCATTTCAATAAGATCGGCTTGGAAAAGATCATTCATTCCTTTTATAATTGTATTTCTTCTAGGAAATTTTCTTCTTGCCGGCTTATGAAGTTCATTTACAATCTTGTTCCTTAAATCTTCCATCTTCAGTTGTGTCTTCCACACCGCTTGTAAAAATACTGATCTCTAAAATGGTTTATCCTCTTTTATATGGTTAGATTATAGGTCAAGGCCATATTACATTGGTGTAAAAAAGAGGGAACATGACATTGAGCTTGTCATGTCCCCTCTTCTTTACGGAAAGGAAGAAGGTAAAGGACGAAGAATAGGTTTATTGGTCGATAGGGTATAAGGAGTAATGTCCAAATGGTAAAGTTTTTATATTATCTTCCAGGATGTACCTCTTATCATCCTTACAACTCAAAGCCCATTTGGTTTGCTTTACACTGAAGAGACGATGGTTGAAGCTTCTTATGGTGTTAAATGTTGCTGTTGTCTCAACATTTTCAAATAAGCATCTCTTGTATTCTTCAAACTGTACATTCTTCTTCAGGTATGAGGTTTTTATACCTTTGGCCTTCTTCACGATTTCATGTTCTCTTTTTTCATTTTTGTACAATTTAAATGAATACAATTTAGACATTAAAGCAACAACCTCTTCCATTGGCACGCTATTTGTTTCGTCTTTGAACTTTCCTAATACCTTTTTATTTTTACCATTGTCGTAGTTGGGATGGTCTTGTGGATAATCAGAAAAGTCAAAGTCGTTATTGTAGATAAAACAGCGTAGGTCTTCATACATATCTTCAGTTCTTATCCAATAAATAAAAGCATCCGTATCCATGTATACAATGCCGATGTTTTCTCTTCCATAAAATTTAACCATCTTGTTGTAATGGAAGTCATACATGTGGGTCTTTGAAATATCTAGAATAGACATCCCCACATATAAAGGACGATCCATTGTAATTGAAATTTTGTTCATGGAAACAGCTACAAGATTTTCGTTGATTATTATGGATGATCCGAAGTTAGGTTTTTGTACCAGCTTTTGTAGTTTCACCGGATCACTAACTAGTTTCACATTCTTATGCTTTCTTTTGTTTTCCAGTGTCTTGCCAAATATCGCATTATTCATCAATTTAAAAAAGTCCTTTTGAAAATTAGATGTAGCTGCAGTTCTTCTTTTTGTGTTGTTGTCAATGTATGACTTTAACCAACAGGATTGAGAAAATTGTAAAGCTCTATTAATTTTTGTTATTCTTAATCCTAATTCTAGGGCTTGTTGTATTACCCAATAATGAGCAACATATCTTGATTTGTTGGTTAAAGTCATCATTAATTTAGGCCATCTACCGGTTGGTGATATTTCTGTCTTGGCCAGTAGAGGTAAATCATAATGGTGGTCATGCAAATGTTCAGGGTACTCAATATCTACATCCAAAATATAACCAGTATCTCCATGTTTTGCTATATCCATGATGTTTCCAATAGAATCAGGATCTACCCATTTAAATTCCCCAAACGGGAGAGGATTCGACATGGCCCATCCATAAAGGTTATTTGCATCAAAATAACCTAAATATGTACTTGGTTTTGTTGCATCAAAATTGGGCAAACATTTGTTATTTGCCTTTACATGTCGTGTTACGCTTTGAGTTAGCCCCCCTCGAACACCTGATTCCAACATCAGCACCATGTCTATATCTGTAAGAAGTTGGAGTTTACATTTTGTTTCCTTTAACATTGCTTGCCAAGCTAGTCCAGGTGATGTACAAGAATGCAGAGGGTCTAATCCATATGCCTTAAAACATGTATTTCTAAACTCTTCCATTATATCACAAAGTAAAGTTACATCTAGTTTTACATAAAAGTCTGAATATTCTCCAAGTGTTTTAAATCCTAATTCATTCCATACTCTACACGCATGTTCATAATCTTCATGGGATATATCTGTGTCATATAGTTTACTTTTGAATTCTTCTTTTGGTGGAAGGGATGTTTCATTAAATCTTTCTAAGCTATCTATATAATCATACGGGAAAACACCTTTGCGAAGAACTAAATTAACCTTGTCATTACTTACAATCTTCTTGGTTTCTATTAAATCTTCTGTTCTCAGGTTTTCAGAAAGCTTCATTAAACTAGATGGCATAAAACGGTAAGAGTCTAAAAACCGAAGCTTTATATTTCCAACTTTTTTAGTAAAACTTATGAACTTCTCCGTGGTTTCAGCTATGACATCAATTTCTCCATTATCTCTTCCTAATTCCGGAATGATAAAATGCGCATCATAACCACTAAGGTTATGTAATATTACAGGTATATTTGCAGGGATCTTGTAGTTGATATTACAGCTGTTACATGCAGCACCTCTATAATACCCTGTCAGATGGTCATGATCATGAACCTTGTGATTTTCCACAGTAAATTCATTTCTACATAAATAACAATAAGTCGCATTTTCATGTTGAATCTCTTCTTCTTCATCCAAAGGTATCATCGGTATAATATCACTGTACAATCTTTCAACACTTTCCGCTATTATATACAACTGATCAAGGAATATTTTAGAAGCATTAACACCACGATAGACAATAGGTTTTAAAGTTAAATTAAATCTATTTAAATGTTCTTCAGAAAGAGTAGATTTAACCATTAAACAAAAACTGTTTGGATCATGTATCTGATACTTAACACTTTTCCTTGCTACATCGCCATCATTATTTTCAATAGGCACAAGTGTAGATTCAAAATCAGCATAAACAACAATAGGAATCCGGTATTGATGGGAGATTTTCTCGAATTTTAACTCTGCCTTACTTGAACACGGTAAGATAATTTTTGCTTCATAGTTGTTGTTACATAGTTTTTTATGCTCTTGTAACCATTCCTTTCCTCCTCTTCTTTCTTGTTGAAAATTAAAACATCGTTTACAAATTATCGTCTTATGTTCAGCTTTAAACAATTGATTATTAACAAGAGTTTCAAATTTTTTAATCCATACATAGTGGGAAACATCACCTTTTGTAAGTAGTAATAAGTCTGTATGATCTGGGAGTTCATTCTTCACCACACGCAATGGGTACACTTTATTCAAACTGTCCAAACCAAAAACATTAACAGATGTTCCAGGGTTTTGTTTTTCGAACTTTGGGATGTCCTTCAAAGCCACTGGGTAAGTCAATCCTTGGAAATTATATTTATATCTGTGTGTTTCATATTCTTCACTGGGTCTAACCGCATGGTGAGGTGGTACAAACTTTGCCGTCATTGCATATCTAAAACATTCCATATCTTCATTTTGAACATTTATACATGATTTGGTGTCTGAAATTTTCTTTGGGAGCGGAATATAACTGCTACCCCTTAATCCATAGCCGTGTTTATGAACTCTAACATCCATACCCTCAATACTAACCAAACTCCAACCAGATCCTCTTCCTTCATGTTCTTGAATTTTTGTTAATATTTCTTCCAAACAATCTTCAACTATTGAATTAATATCTGAACCTGCCATGATGGTCTGGTTTTTTGTCATGAATCCTCTTGGCGACATTTCTCCTTCTACATTAGTAAACATAGCATTTAATAATATGCCAAATTTAATAAAGTTTAGTCTTCTTAATTCTTCTGTGAGTGTTTTACTTACAATTGTTCTTACTTCTTTAAAAAACTGATCCAATTCCAAATTTTCATTTTGAATTTTGTGGTGCATTACTACTCTACCTTCTAAAGCAAATACTTTTAAACTCGGTATTTCACTAGATGGTCCTGCTAATGGTTCTTCTTCTTGTTGTTCTTCTTCATATAGTTTTAAATCTTCATATTCTGTTTCTGTTACATCTTCATTATTATTATGGAATAATTCTTTATGTATTTCTAGTAGAATATTATCATGAAAAGTTTCTGAGCAAATTTCACATTGATGCATCTTGTGTTCTTCTTGTTGTTCTTCTTGTTGTTCTTCTCCATATAGTTTTAAATCTTCATATTCGGTTTCTGTTACATCTTCATTATTATTATGGAATAACTCTTTATGTATTTCTAGTAGAATATTATCATGAAAAGTTTCTAAGCAAATTTCACATTGATGCATCGTGTTGATGTTTACTCTTTGAAATTTAGCATGGAAATGAAATGCTTCTCTCTTCTATTCCCTTTATATAATGCTTCCCCCACCACATTTGTAAGGTTTTTTTGTTAGTGAAATGTTAGAATTAGTAGTTTAACACTAAAGCTGAAAAGTAATGATTAAAGCCTATATTTTCTTCCAATTGCAAATACTCCACATATGCCTCCGCCCACAGCCATAACAGATCTATGTTTCTCCAATATACACCAAAGGTGTGTCTATCATCTACCAAAATTGGAGATCCTATGTTTACTAATCTTCCATTTTCTATCCATGTCACAACTTCAATTAAAAACCTTCCTATAATATCCATTGGTAAATTCGGATCCACAAATATTCTTGTTACAACATTTTCACTTAACAAAGGCACTTCAATTTCTTCATCGTTTTCTTCATCCACCTCCAATACTTCTTCAACTTTTGTACATTTGTTATAAAATATTGAAGCATCTTGGGGAGACATGTTCACTCTAGCTATTATAGGTAAAGAATGTTCTCAACACAAACCACACCACTCTTATATCGACATGTCATTGAGTGGGGGGGGGGGGGGGGGTGTTCTTTTTATGGTACAATTTTAGTAAAAGAAAATAATACAATTCTGTCTTTACCACAATATTGCTCTTAATTAGAGCTTTTCATTCATGTATGACTTGCCCTATTCCGGCAAACCATTCTTGAGTTATTAGTCATTTTGTAATCTGGATTATTGTCGGGGGGGGGGGGGGGGGGGGGGGCTCGTCAAGTTCAAGTTCAAGGTCAAGGTCACCAAGGCCAAGTTCACTGTTGGGGGGGGGGGGGGGGGGGCTCGTCAAGTTCAAGTTCAAGGTCAAGGTCACCAAGGCCAAGTTCACTGTCGGGGGGGGGGGGGGGGTTATTAACCTAATTGAGGTCAAGGTCACCAAAAAATGATAATGTACCAAAGTGATGGGGACGGCCGGAGCCATCCCCACCACTCTGTTTGCCTAACACTTCCCCAAATCCCAACCCACTATAGTTACGTCTTACAAGGGATCCCAATTTTTGGCCCGCACGCACGTGGCGATCCAGTTTGGTGAGCTGTGATACGGGCGGTTCAGTCTCGGGCCCGAAGGCACTGGGCTTGACCATCCAATTATAATAGGGAGTCTGGAACAATTAATGCAAGACGCAACTCTAACCTCCCACCCTTAATCTAAACCCACCCAAATATAATTATTTCCTAACAAAAAATTAAAAATTTTAAAAAAATAAAAATATGCGCTGCCTATGGCACAACACGCATGTCCCACCCATATTTAATGAAGTTCAACAGAACTTCTATAATTTAAATTTAAATTTAATCTACCCTCCTAACAGCTAGCTGTGAAAGGTTATTAGTACACACACACATACAATAATTATACCAAAACTCAACATCAAAAACACATTTTCCAAACATCAACAATACCATAACACCTTAATGCTAACATCGCAATGCGCAAATTAAAGCTTAAAATTAGCACAACTTAAAACTAAAAATAACATTTTGCACACACACTCACACACAACAAGTATTAATATTAAAACCCTAACAGCAAGAGTAACTCAAATATATATCGGCCGCTTATATATTTGAGGTACCCTTTGAGTTCGGAACAACCATCGCGTCCGACAAATTGTTCCGAACTAACTCAGCGATAGTCGCCAAAAAGGTTCTCGGCTCACAAAGTGGTGGGGCGGCTCACAAAGTGGTGGGGAGCGATAGGGGTTTAAGGGGATAGAACGTCCAACGTCAGTAGAAATTTCCAATGATCTATTCGTCACATGTAGGTCGCCGCTAATGCAGGTGGAGCGTTGTACCTTGCAATTAACGTTAGGCAACACCTGGTTTAATCCGCCGTTGAGCTTCACTGAGGCTTTCCCCATCGCGTAACACCATAATTGTTGCCTGTTATTATCTGAGTAATGGCAGAAAATTATCTGTCCTCTTTTGCCGCTTAACTATAGTTATTAAACTATTGGCAACATCAAAGCTAAATTGGTGTTATATAAGTGTAACCACTATCAACCTAATTCATTTTGATGAGTTAAAGTGCCGGTGGGGGGGGGGGGGGGTTAACATTTTTTCTTGGGGGGGGGGGGGGGGGGGTTCAACATAATTACTATCTATGCTTATATAAGCCGCAACGCGGTCGCGCGTCTGCCATTCACTCCCCAGGTACCGCAGCTGAAACAACTAATCTGTAAGTCTCTACCACCTAGTAATGTTACATATGCTTTGTTTTAACTTACACCTGTTAAGCTTGCT
This sequence comes from Neoaliturus tenellus, assembly GCA_030545055.2. Classification (NCBI taxonomy): domain Eukaryota; kingdom Metazoa; phylum Arthropoda; class Insecta; order Hemiptera; family Cicadellidae; genus Neoaliturus; species Neoaliturus tenellus. The sequence continues at coordinate 6,544,939 of CM061532.1, read as the reverse complement.
ATTTTTTATGTAATTTATTTTTTCAACTATTTCTTAACATATAAAAAATTCACTTTTTGTTTTATATATAATGTATCAAATAATCTCGCGTTACTATTTTTATTTTAGTTTATACTTATTATATAAGTTAACCCCTACAGAATAATTAACTAACTTCTGCTGCTAGACTAAACTACTTAGACTATAAACAGTTAACACCCATATATTAATATATAATTATTATACTGCAAGTTTTACCTGTACAAATGCTAGATGTAATTGCGATTAATCGTCTACGACACAGTTCTTAAACCTTTATAAAATAATTAATTAACTTCTACCACTAGCGGTAATTTTTAAAAATTTTACAAAAATTTATTAACTATTTTTCCCCCTACTAGAACCTTTCGCTACGCTGCCGCCCCGACAAAGAACTGAAATCTCAAAGTTCTTCCCTTTTATCTCATTCTCTTAGGGGAGGGGGTTAGGGGGGTTCACACAACCCTATATAAGCGGCATCGTTACCTCGCGCGTGCTCCATTATAATGGCGATAGGGCAACAGTAAACATCTATCCGTAAGTCTCTAAGACTATCAAACATTTTTTAACTTACTCTTGTTACTCTAACATATGTTTACGCTTATTATGCTAATTACTCTCTATATATTCAGACACACTCGCGGGCACCAATCATATACTCGCTGAATTTTGGAGAGTACACATCTCCCCTTTGAATATTATTATGGATTCGCACACTTTACATTTAAAACTTTTGCGTACAAAACACATTTTACAGAAACAATCTAACTCCACAATTTCAAAACCGCGTACTACATTGAGTAAGCTTAAAAAATACTTCAGTTTTCACCCGTTGTACTTTGTAAAATCTAACCTTTGTAATACTTGTTCTACTGATCCTATTTTACACTCTGTCTTAACTGAAATGCTGAAATATCACGATTTCAATCTTGTTACACCTATTAACGATCCTATCCAATTATTCTTATTCACTATATTACCAGGTTTATATGATCATTCTTCCTCAGACACATGTCTTGTTCTGCTCTATCAACTCGCACTGTAACCACCTAGGACCTCTCCTTTTTTGCAATTATGGACACACAGCAGGATTCACCCATACAAGCACTGACTCCCATCCCATACAGAGTAATAAAATAACTATTACTGCTACAAATGATGACAAAGCAATTTTCCAATCACTGATGAGTTTTTATTAAATAAATATATTTTTAAAAACCCCCTCTGGATGACCTTGACCCACTTCCAAAACCCACCCATCACTGTCAAAAAACCCCAGCCGCTGCAACCCCTACAACAGTTACAACCGCCTGACCTTGACCTGGGCCAGGACCGGCCAAACCCCACTACTCTAGAACATTACTGACGAAGATTATTATAGAAAATATTTATAGTATGAATATCTGTTCGGTATTATAAGGTTATTTTGGTGACCTCACTAAAACATGTCAAGGGTTTTTGGGTGACCTTTTTAGCGACGATGTAACACTCTGACCTCAGATCGCTCAGTCTGGGTGTGGTTCATTAAATCCTTAAAACAGAGTGTGCAGTAGGTAGTCTTCAATTAAGAGGGCGCCACCTAGTTTTTAATGTCCCAGGATCCAAACTAGGAAACTCTCCATGGGAGGGGAAAGGTAAATGGCAATGGCAACGGCAGAGGTTTAACCCCAGTAAAATTGTATGAATTTCCCAACAGCCAAACAAACTCACAAAATATGGTAGATATTCTAACTTTACTTGGATTAAGACTCAAAACCAAAGTACTGTTCAGATAAGTGAAAAACTCTTTAAGTGATTCCAGAGTATTATCATTCTTTTAAGAACAAAAAAATTCAAGTTCAATCAAACCTATTCCTTCTAATTAAATTTGCCGTTCAAAACAAGAAACAATAATCACAAATTATTTAATGTAATTCCAAAATATTTTGTATGAAAATCACTGAGTGAAATATCTAATCAATTTTATTATCAATGATTATCTGAAAAGATCAACACAGGCTAAATGAATTCTACTGTATTTATCAGCAATAGAGATAAACTTTAATCAAGTCTGAAAATTGTCACAAATTATAGACTTTTATGTTCTCCAAATTTTACCAATAATATCAATAATCCAATAAACCTTAACTTTGTCGGCCGACACTAATACTAAACATAAACATGAAATGTTTGACCAAACATACAATTATGAACACACAACTTAACATTTAAACATATGTCTTAATTATATCTACAAAGGTCCAGCCAGTTTATCTTTGAAAGTCTTTGACCATAGGATAATACTAATAATAATAAATGTGCAAGTCCTATCTGTGGTTTGAGAGCGTTGATAATCTTGCTGCGGTAAGGAAACTCGCCGACGACGCGTGGTGGAAAACGGCTGAGGCCTGGACAACTCAGGGTTGGTCGAGACTCCAAGGGTTAAGGGCCCAGAGGTCTAATGCAGGACGCCCACGAATATTGGTTGGCCGGGGTTGCGCCAAAACTCAGGGTCCAAGGTTTTTCCCTCTGCCAAATAATCCCAGGTTGGAACAGGAGGGAAGATGGACACTAAATTATTGGAGAAGGACACGTAGTCTTGCTCTGAAGATCCCAAAATGGCTAGTCTCCGACACTCACAGAAAGGTAGACACTCAAGTCATTGTCTTCGATCAAGACCCAGAACTTTCCAGTCAGGATTCAAGTTGCAAGCTGATAGGCAAGGGGGGAGGGCGGGGCGGTCAGAGTTCAAAGTAGCACTGCTGGCTCTCAATGGAATTATTAAATTCAGTTTGTGGACTTTTTGTAGTGCCTGCAGGGTCAGCGACGCAAAGTTGCAAAACTAATGTTTTAATTGTAGTATCCCCATGGGAAGGAGCTCCAAAATTCCCATAAGTTGAAATATGATCATGGCCAGTGATCATTTGGGATGTGAGGCAATAAACAAAATTGTTACAACGAAGTAATATAAAATCGTATACGATTTTTTTTTTAATCAAGTCTAATTTCACAAAATCTCTTGTCATCTCTAATAAAATGTGGTAGTAATTTTCTTATAACACTCTTCTTCCATATTGTAAACATACAGTTTTTTGGGTTGTTCCCATTCAATTCGAGATGGTTTAAACCATTGACTATAGAACGCACTTCTATATAGTTTTGAACACTCCAGTCTCTGCCGATAGGAGAGAGTCATCAGAGGACAAGCACTTCAACTGCCTACCTCTGTTCATTATTAATGCTACCATTCCATTTATTACTAGGTCATTGCTGCAGTCAATTTCACTCGTTTAATATTTAAATAACCTTCCTCCAGTCCAACGTTATTTGGTAAGCAATAATTGAATTTTACTGCAAGGATTAATGTTTTACACAACTAATAATTGTGTAGTAACATTTTTGATCCGTGGTTTTATTCGTAAGTGTGTCCCTAATAACTAACAAATTTTTTTATAATAAGTTGGGCAATACCTGTGATTTAAGCTGTTAATATCAATCCGATAAGTTATTTTATGTATGTTTTTCCACAATTGCAACAGATAACATATACACATACATCCAGATTAAATTTCATATTTTATTAGCACAAACTGCTCTGCTACTTTTTAAGCATCCGAATTCATTGCCGTGAATTTTAATAGTGTTGTCATTTGTCATTTATAGATTGAAAATGTATTTTATGTGTTATATAATGTGTAATACAATATTTATGTGTTATAGGCAATATTCAATAGATATTCTTCAAGATATAGTTTTGCGAATCGATATTTCAATATTTAGTATCATAAAGAAACACCAATTAACCAAAAAACAGCAATAATGTTGAATTTGTTTCAGAAAATGTTTGCACATAGGCCTACACTCTGAAATAACTTAGTTTACTCCGATATACATTACTACATTACGTTCTTCGTGGGACTCGTTCAAAATCTAATATCACACATTCACACTACCAATGTATAAACTCTTTTTAATTGGGTCAGTTTTGTCTCAATCACTAAAACATTAGTATGCTTATGTCATAATATGTTGGTTGTTTACACTATATCGATCATCAATCCATCCTGTATCCTAATTATTTTGAAGAAAATCTTAATTCATTAATGTTAATAAATGTCTTTGAATACAAACTAAATTCAAAATAATGAAAATGTAATTTTCCTAAAGCAAAAATGCATGAAGTTAAAAAAAAATTAAAAAAATAGGATTATCAGTGTAAAAGAAATCCAGAATGATAAACACTTTTAATAGTGCAAGACTATATACCAGGCCTAAGTGAAATTTTGCTGTTCATTCTCCTCCAACTTTTTTTAGAATATAATATCATTAACAGCACAATTTTCCTTTAAAAAATTTTACTAAACAACTTACACGGTTTTTGATCGTCATTTAATAATGTTCGCTATTTAAAAAACTAAGTCTCAAATTAGTTTCTTTAAATTTCATTAATGAAACTTTTTAAAGGAAGTCGTCCATCAAATTAAGAAGATAAATCCAGATTCAGGTAAAAAGTAATTAAAGAAGTTGCAGTTTTAATCATCTATTTTAAGAGCCAAAGTAAATAAACAGAGACGAAACCGTGACAAATTTGGCTTTCACTTCATAAGAACTTTATGGAAATGACACAGATGGAAGATTGTATTTGGATCGATGTATTTGGAATATCATAATAATTAATTTTATACCATCTTATACATTAAAAATTGATATTCACACCAATAGGCTACATAAAATAGTCTCTCAATATCTCAATAGCGTCTCATATTTTATTTAATTTCACACAGCCATTTGTAAATATGTCTATGTATAGAAGAAGAAAGGAAAATGTGAGACCCACTTAAAGAAAGGGATTGACTGACTATTCTTTGACGATTTTTAAAATATTATTGCAAATTTATCTATGCGTGATTCAAATTGGTTATAAATTACATTGTTTAGATCCTAGATGGGCTCTTTGAAATTTCCTTTCAGTATATGGTTTGTTTACCGTTATTTCAATTTAGAAAAGGGAAATATAAAAAACTAAAACCTTTGTTTAGGTAGAAAAGCAATTTTTTCATAATAACTTTTTAAAAAGTTTAAAAATTTTGACGCATGGAACGAGAGAAAGTTCCATATTTTACTGTTAAAGATTTGGGAAATTTTCTTACAATTTCTTAAATATTTTTCAAATTGACGTTTTATCTCAGCACTACGATTAGATTGTAAAAAAAGAAAATATATGATATTTCCGACCAGACTTATGGAAAATATTTTTTTTACTGCACAGTAATTATTAATAGTAAATAAAATAATGTAGGACTAGTATAACAAATAACCTGTTGGGTTCTCAGTTAATTTAGACAATGAACTGAGTGAACTGTTTGGATAGGATTGCTGTCTGAATAATTGGAAAAATTAACGGCTGGATTCGGAGTGAGCCCTGAAGGGCGAAAGCCAAAGTAGGGCCAGTTCTGATGCAATGTGATAAGCGATCCCAGGATAATGTCCGAAATTGAAAAAGAGTTTTTTAGTGGGTGGTCAACTGGATTTTTGTTTAGGAGTCACCGGTGTACTAAAAAACATTATTACATCTCAATAAAAAAATAAAATTATCATTAAGTTTTATGATAAATATACTCTGTCACTATCACGACTTTAACCAGAGTTTTTAACAGTGTAAAAACGTTATTTCACACACCGAAAACTGACTTTGAAACAATAGTTTCACCGTGATTAAAAGTATAATCCTAAAAGTACTTACATAGCCAATAAATTACACTATTTTAGTTAACAATAGTCAATAGTTTATGATAATAACATAATACGAGTTTATACGTTGAATACGGACCATAAACATGGTGAATATTACAAGGACAATTTGTTGGTTTGATGTAGTGACAGTGATACGCAATATCATGTGATTCCGGGGATATTGAATGTCCATTGTTGTACAGCTGATCCTCACTGACTGGGTCATTACCCTACTGCGAACAAACCGTGGTTATTATCAATGTGTGTAATACTTAAACAAAAAAGAATAAATTTAACAAATAACATTATTGAAAATGATGAGATTATCATTGAAGGACATTGACATGAATATTTAAGTATTTATGAGTAACTATGGGAAAAATAATATGAAAAATGTAAATTTTTTTATTTAATTTAGTGCTTCAAACAGTTTTGTTTCCATTTCTTTTTTAAAAAGGGGTAAAGTGTTCTAGATGGTTTCTTATCGATGGGTTCGAAGTGTTCTTTTCCAAGGACAAGTATAAATGTAAAAAAAACTCAAGAATTAAGTCTTAGCCGTTTCAGAGGGTATGCTGCAAGACATCCTACACGAATTTAGGTATATTGGTGATTTTGTTTTTAAATATAGCCTGCATTTTTTATTTGAATATGAATTAGTTTTACCGCATTATAAAACATATAAAACTAGTAAAGATAAAATTAGTCGCCTCATGCTATATTAAAAAAATCGATTGTTTTAGCGATAAAAAACTGGTTTATAGACGGTTTGAACTCCACCATTGCAGCTGTTAGCTCTGTAAAATTAGTGTACAAATAATTATGGTACTATATTTTCAACAAATCTTTACTGGATTGCTTTTGTAAACATAAAGGTAACTACTCCATCAATTTTAAATATCCGTCTAACCTAATGAGTATATATAAAGACACTTTAGAATGTTCCTATGATTTTAAAAACTTCTGGTAACATTGTATTTATAAAATTCTTTACGGTTTTATATTTTGCTTCTTTTATATTAAAGTGTATTACAGTTAACGTACATAACCATACAAATTAAAAAAGCTGAAGGAAATAGCAATCGAGTTCTATAAGATGACAAACAAAAAAGTGTTCATTAAAAATTATTTTGCTGTAAACTCTGTTTTAGTAAAATTTAGTAGTTATTTGCAAATTTAGCTAAATTTAAAGCTAAGAACAAAATTTAATTTAGTCTTGTATAACGTTTCTGACTCCATTCATTGACAGCTGTGTACGTCAGCGGAGGTATTGCTTCACATTTATCAACTTTTTAGACTCAGATCACGTCAGGAGACGAATCAAAATAGCACGTCTTCAGTATTGGCAGTTGGATGTCAAACTCAGCAAATCCATTGACAGACGTATATTGTTTGCTTTCCGTGTACAATGTTTAATATTTCCTTATTAAAGTGTATTGTATTCAACTGAGAAGTAGGCCTAAACGTCAAATTATACTATTTTAATTTGTATACTCTCATTGCATGATAGTACTGTAGTAAAAAATAGACCAATACTTTCAAAGTATAAAACAATTTTGGAGGAATCTTAAAATCTGTTATATTACTTCACTTCAGTTAGTTTTAAGCTATGGTTAAAATTTGTTAATTGATAACAAATTGTTAATAGGACTACATAAAGCTATAAATTAAATTTTATGGTTATATTTCTAACGTATATTACTTTTTATAATCTTAACAAAGTTTGAAAAAACGTTTTCTTACTTAATTCTTCCCTTGAAACTGTTCCATATAAATAGACAGATTTAAAAATAAAACTTTGTTATAAAATCAGTTCTTCTTCTAATTTAAACACGTTTGTATGTTCATAGGGTTCTCGTGTATTTTTTTAAACTGCTAAATGTAAATAAATGATATAAATATCAATGTGTATGGTACTATGAAGATATCAAATGGAAGATAGATGGGAATTTGAAAGGGTTTTTACGGAGATGCGAACTCCCAAAAGTGGCGTGGATGTACAACCCGGGTCTGAATGAATGACTTGGCATAACATTTCTTTTCAGTTTAGGCTAATTTATTGACAGTTAGAGATAAGGAATGCATAATAGGGCCTACTCATGGATAAGTAGGTAAGTCATAGAACTGCCTAGAATAATAGACAATTAAACGCTATTGTACGTTAAAATAAAAACCATTTTATTATTTTATTATATTTTAATTTACTGACTATTTGCACTTAAATGTTTAGTAAATTAAACAATAACGTTCAAAAATATAACTTAAAATTCTCAACTATAATCTGATTAATCCACTTTACGGTGAATCTAGTATGCATAATATTTATCAATAACGTAATAGTAACGTTGTATTACCTAGGTTGCTAGTTTAAATTGTAAATCAGGGTTCTTCTTTTACTGTCTCACGAGTAGAGCTTTAATGATTTGATTTATAGCCTATGCTATGACATAATCTGTTATAGGGTGTATGTGAGATGGGTTGTCACATGGTAGGCTGTACTTGTGATGTCACGTTATATGGTAGATTGTATCTGTGATGCAATGACACATGGTAGAATGTATCGGTGATGCCATATCACATGGTAGAATGTATCTGTGATGCCATATCACTTAATAAAATGTATTTTTGATGTCATATCGCATGGTAGAATGTTTTTGTGATTTATGTCTTATGATATAATGTATTTGTGATGCCATGTCGCATGGTAGAATGTATGTATGATGACATATTTCACGTCGAAAGTATTTGTGATGTCATTTCACATGGTAGAGTGTATTTCTGGACGATGACGCATAGTATAACGTATTCGCGATGACATATGTCGCATGGTAGACTCCAGCTGCGATATAATGTCGCTCGGTAGTGATGGGAGGGGAAGAGACATGCCCTTCATTACTCCTTAATGAGTAGTCTGCCTCTAAGCATAGTCCTTTCATCGATGTAAACCATCCCGGAATGAAATAAAAATACCTTGTGTTTTTCTTTACTGAAACATTGTTTGTCTAATCAGTTGACTCTCAAGACAGCCACTTTGTAATGGCAATAGCCCAAGGCACGACTTATTCCTTGATTTCATAAAAGTTAAATTTTCTCTCAAATTATTCTTTTTTTATAATAATAATAATAATAATAATGATACTTTTCTTTTTTATTTTTGCTGTGGTGATGAAACGTCTATATAATCGTGTGACCAAATGGTCGTTTGAAATATTAGTATTTTTTATTGCCTAATGAAGAATATGGTGGAAAAAGATAATTATTTTGTTATGTGTTATTCGTCAGTTGGGCATAAAATAAAAACATTATTCAATAAAAAAAATAATAATCGTCAACATTTGTAATTTTTTTTTATTGACGAGATTTTCAGATTGAACTGGCACTACGTTAAAATTTAAAAAAATTTTTTATTAAACAAATTGGAGTTAAAAATTAATACTTTTAAACTTTAGAATGTTTTCAAATCTATAAAAATTATGAAAATCTCCAGTAGCTATTAATTTCCTGGAATAAATGTGTGGGTGACATACACTATATACAGTATGACGAAAGGCTATTGGCAATGCACAGGTTTTGAAATGGAGTTATTTTAACATTGGAAACAATATTCTAAGTTAAAAGAATAATATACAAATCCAAATTATCGTCGACTCCAAGTTGTATTTCAATTCTGTTTAGCTGCTATTTACCTATTGAACACCTCACACCGAGCCAGATTGCATTAATCATTAAATTTCTACTTTGTCAATGTCCTCATTATTGACTTGTCTTGAATATTAATTACTCGAAAAGATATAAAAGAGACTATGATCCCAGGAGGACACCGTTACATGACAACCGTTGTGTTTGGGAACTGTAGCCCAATTTATACATGGCAGACACACCTGCCAATGGCAGTTCTATGACACACTTGCAGCTACAGTGCTCGATAGCGACGGGTTATTAAATGTGTAGACCTATCACTATTACACACTATACTGAACAGTATTGAAACATAATAAGTTTATATTGGTGTAATACATTTTCAAAGTATGTTATCTAACTTTCAATAATTATTGTTTAAACTTTTATATTATTATTTTGGGGTATTTTGTTACAATAGAACACCAGCCTATTTCACACAAGCTTTACGAGAGCTATATAATTACATTTTTATCAAATCCTTACACTGTACTTCTTGTTTATGGTTTATATTATATGTAATATATCTAAACTTATTTCATACGTTAAGGGGTTTTGTCTTTAAATCCCCTTCTAAAATTTTCAGCAGATTTTCAAGTTTTTGGTGTCGTTCGATAGGACAAAGTCTTTAGTTGTTCCCGCCAAAAACTAATGAGAATAGATTTCAAAATATGTCCATATTTTAAATAAAAAAATTCCATTAGAATAACATTTGTAAGGAAATGCAAGAAAAGATATCCAAGTTTTTTATCTGCAACAAAGTAAACAGAGTATACCAGCGAAAGAAAATGTTTATTCATGCCAAAGAGATTATGTTAAATCATGGTGGATATACTGGTTAACGTCACTACATTGAAAGAGCGTAAACGGTAAAAAGTATTCAAACTAAATTGATCGATTTCGAGCAATAAATATACTAATATCTTTTATACTGAATTTTCAAAAACTATTCAAAAGTAAAAAATTTTCCACTTTTACACATGTAAAATATCCATCATAAAATTGTCTAGTATTTTCCCCTCTTGACTTACATTATTTAAACAAAAACCAAACAAATTTGTTATAGTAATTTATAAGTAGATTCATCAATGTAGTATACTTATTACTTATTGGTCTGAAGCATAAACAAATTGTTTTTATTCGTTATATAATTTATTGATCGGTTGTATAAACCAATATATTTTTTAGAAATTCTATTTTTTTTTTGTAGAAATTATTGCTAAGAAGATAATTTTAAGAAACTTTTACACTTATTTATATCTTTATATCATTCGTCTTCTTATGATTAAGCATATGTTGTAGCCTTGTAATTCAATTTGTGTTGTTAAAAATAACCTACTTTACAAGCTTCTTTGCACTCATTAGAGACAAGATTACACATTCTTGTTGACTTACACCTATGCGATCTTGAATAGCTTCATTTGCGTTGTCGTGATATTCTATTTTCATATAATAACAGTATTCAGAAAAATAAATAAGCAGATTTACAAGTGTGATTTATTATTTGATTCTTGAAAGTACTAACAAATGAATTTTGAATAGATGCAAGCTTTTTTCTATATTAGTTGGATTGGTAATCTTGTATATATTTTATTTTTGAACATAAATTACTGAATTGAATAAATAGAATTCAATGAGTCGGATTCGTAGTGGTTTGTCCTTACCGCTGGACATAGCCAGCGAAGTTGAATGATGGAATTCGCGTTCTGCCAAGTTTTTAACAACACCATTCCTTTTCTTTATTGGTTCACCTCTTTACTTTTTCTAATATGATCGACGTTCAGATCAATAGTCTAAATCGGCAACGAGAAGTAAATTTAAATTGAATATAGTTTATAGTCATCAATCTACAATGTATAGCATTGACAAACGTGATAAATTACATTATTAATCATAAATTAAATCAAATATTTTTTAAACAACTACAAAACATATACACACTACTTTATTAAACTTAAATCACCCTTGGCCATGTAAAACTCATTCATCACCAAATAAAATTTCAATCTCTTTCTTTAAATGCCACATTTGACTCTAGCTGAATGGAAGTTGGTACATTGTTAAACCGGACTATTGTGGAATGATACATCTAATTTTTAAAGTCCTTTAAAGTATCGTCGTATCAAATTGAAACAGATCCACCCCTGATGCACTGTTTGAAATATTATTAATAAACAATAAGAATAGAATCGTCACAAGAACCAATCCCTAGAGTATTCCAAGTCTAACCATCAAAATGTTTACTGCAAAGAACACCCATTTCATCAACATAAAGGATCTTAACAACTGCTTCCTGCCAATGAGGAAAGATGTAACCCACTCAATAGCACTTCCTCTTATGCCAAAAGGCCAAAAGAATAAAGTTTTCTCAAAGGTGGAGGATAATTTACCATTTCAAAGGTTTTGCTAAAGGCAAAAAGAGCCTTGTAACCTCTTACAAAATAGTAGTTTTCATCACTATTAAGCATAAAAAAAAACACTTGTTCTCCGAGTAATGAAGAACGAATGCGAAATTAGATTTTTGATCGTTCAAAATATTAACTATAAAGTTGTATTTTCGGGGTTATATGTACAAAGGAAGTAATATGCAGTGTTTACATTTCTGTTATTTACAAACAATGCTCTTTATAACGTTAGAATTTCAAAATTCTGCTCCTCAACATTAATAACTCATACTTAGCAAACAGCTGATTTTTCAGTCGTAGGACAAAAAAGAATCGGCTTTGGTACTATTGAGAGAACCAAAAACAGGCTGATTTCGTGCAGAATGATAAAAATAATTTATGTATGTCAATCCTCACATCAGCGTAACTTGTTCATAGTTTCTTATTAAAAAATTTTTAAAATACTTATTTTTAATTCCCCAGTCGTGCGTTTCACCTGGTGACATTTACGCGTAGACAACGGTTGCCGTGTGGCAGGTGAAATGTGGAACAGTAAACATGTTTACCACCTGAACCGGCAGTTATGTTTGCGACTTATGGCGTAGCTTGCAATAACACTCATCTCGCCTGAGTATCGGTATGGTAATTATTACAAGCAACTTTAATTATATTTCATCCTTTCAACTATTTGCATGGGATTTTATTTGTTATTTGTGTGTAATGAGAAGAAATTAGAAAATGTAATACAATATGCAATTGTCTTTGAAATACCATCCATTTCCCTTCTTTTACCTTACAAAATGTTTCAACAAAGCAAGAAACAGTAATGTAAAAATCTAACCATATATATATATATAGATATGTATTTACAATTAATTGGTCAGCATCGGGATATTCCTTTTAATTCGTTTAAAAACCATGATTATATTTGCTATAGTGTAATTACACGGTTGGTATGGACTCCGTAATACAGTACAATACACATCTAATGATTTACAGTACGTGAGCTATTTAGTTTATAAATTTTCAAAGTTCCATCACATAAAAAAATTTAATAATTAACTAACAAATAAATCAAACATGATCTATTTTTCGATGAATGCGTATGATAACTAAAGGTTTTGTCGGCACCTACTGCTCAAGTATTATTGAATACAGTAACTAACTGGTAATACAGTCTAAAGATTTAAAACAATATTTTATACCCTGGAATCGGTTGATGCGCCTTAGCAGGATCACTAGGAACGGATGGATGGTGGAGGGATATCCCTAATGAAATACCGACCCTCTAACGGCATTCGACTTCGTCCTTGCCCTTCGTCTTAATCTCATTTCCCGATTTACTCAACGTGCGTGGTATCAATATTCGAGACTATTCGTATTTCATCTAGAGTTCAGAGTTTCATGACATTTTTAATTTTTTTATTCTATTTTCAGATTATAAAGTTGATTTAACACTCACAAAAGATAACTACTTATAAATTGTGGTATTAAAAATTTTTATTTTACTTTATCCAACAAACATGTATATTAACTAAATGTTGGTGGGAGGGATAAGAAAGTCTGTAATATTAATAGTTCTGGTCTGCACTTGACAGGTTAAAGTTTCAGTTACGAACTCGAAATGTATTTAGCCAATGTATAGTGAAATAGGCGAAGCAGTGTACTTAAGTTTGGAAACGGTTATTAAAGCTCATTGTAATGCAAATCAAGATGCTATTTAATTGTTATACATGACGTAATGCCATTTTAATTGTTTAATGGAACAAAATAATTTCTGGGAAAGTATATATTAATGGTTCATATATCTGATATTAATTTTAAAGTCTTCAGAATAAACCAAAGTCTATTTTGAAAATGAATCATGCTTTATGAATAGCAGTCTGTTTTGAAAACGACAATGCAGTAAAAGAGTACCTATCAGTAATAGTATTTATTATTTTGGTGTAACGTTATTCAATATAAATTCCCACGTGATGAATTGCTCAGCTATGAAACATTGTACATTTATGGTCTACCATTAAAAATACCATAACAATTAACTTAATAACTTCGATTTCAAAGAATTTATTATAATGCCTTCTACATTAACAATATTTTACATAACGATTTTAAAATGTTTGATGTAATGCTGTAATGTTGAGTTGCTTTTACACATCAACGAAGTCATCGAAAGAGGTTTACCTATTTTCTCAATTAATATCAAAGATTTTATTTTATGCAACGTAAAAAATAAAATTGTATAAATTTTTAATTGTTACATATTTTGTTTCAGGTATAACAAGTTGATGGTCAAGAAATTAGTTCACGGAACAAATATAAGGTAAATGTAAAGTTTCTGAGTGATATTATATAATTTTATAAGAAATTAATAAAAAACTTAATTCAGTTTAACGCAGTTTTATAAAATTGTATATATTTGTCTCGTGATGTACTGAGTTACATTTTTAAATTCTTGCACCCTTAAAGATAATTAAAAACAGTCAAAGTTTTGCCAACTAAAACGCTGTCACCGAAATGTAACCTACTTAATTTTGTAGTTGCGGTGCATTTATAGGGTACAGTATAACGCAATTGTCACTAATTTGGGAGATGTATTCAGCCTAATCATTTAGTAATGCTGTTTGCAATGTGACACTAGGGAACAGTAGAGAGGAAGCTACCCGTTCAACACCATACTGATGACATACCTGGCTCCTGAATGGCAAAATTTGTTTTGCACCAATGCCAACTATTCCTTGGTCCACATTTGGTCTTGCAAACCATTAAAATGTAACTGGAGGTGAAGATACTTAAGGGGTTTCAGAAAGTTCTAAAACTTATTTTACTACCACTGCATGGAAAAAATTACATTACCACACCTGAAAACAGTACGCAAAACAGTTAATTTCCGCTTTCAATATTTCATTCCTACACGATCAATCAAATAGCTATTTAAGGTCCACAGCTTCTGGTCATTGTTGTCGCTTAGAAATTGCTGTTTACTTTTATTTATTTTTTTATGTTTGTTAGTTAAATAGTGTGTTAGTGTGTTCTAACACAATAATAACTGAAAATGCATTTTGCAGGTATATAATAAACAATTTAATCTGTTATGGTGAAAAAAAAAAAAAAAAAAAAAAAAAAAAAAAAAAAAAAAAAAAAAAAAAAAAAAAAAAAAAAACACTTGTGTGGATTACGAGCACAAAATGGTCATTGCCGCTCTCTAATTCACAATTATCGAGCGGCAATGACATACTAACTTGCTCTCTTAATACACAAATAGCTATTTTTTGTTTATGATGTTCAAAATATACATTTACACGAGTCTTTTCCAAAATGTTCGTTAGCACGAACACTCAATTTAATTATTTTAACAATTAACTTAGATTGCACCGTATTACGTGAAAGAGACAATTTTAAAATTTTTCATTTTGTACTGAGTGAATTCAATTATACCGGGTGTCCTAAAAGTCTTGCCCTGATTTAATAGCTTTGCTGTACGGAAACCTTTAGTGCCACATGCACCGCGCACTTATTGTTTTCAAGCAAATTAAATCTAGTTTTTCCTCAAGTTCGTAATACCTAAACTCAGCAGATTGACAGCAATCTTGCAGTTTATTTACAATGAAGTGCTAAAACAAATCAGGAATGGCGAGTCAGCAAGAAAAGTGGCATTGTGTACTATAGATATACGAAACTCAATCCCACATTACTGTCCAAAGACAGACTTTTCATGAGAACATTTTTCAAGACGTGTAAAGTAAAATGTATCGAGAGGTCATATGCACTTTTTTGTGAAAGAGGCGGTGTGTGGAAATTTTGGAATGGGAATTTAGTTTACCCTCTTAGGAAATTTTAACCAAACCTAAATAAAATAAAAAGTTGCCTACAATTTTTTTAAGTAACCTGAGGTGCAAAGATATATTGGACAACCGGTACTGGCTTATAACCATTGGTTTAAAACTTGGTACATTCGAAGAGTTCCATAAATTAATCTAATAGTAGCCTATTCTTATACACTTATGTACTCATAGAGACACAATTGTAATCAATTTCTATTTGAGATCACTAAGTACCATCTACTTTTTAGGGGTTCATTTACATATTTTATGCTAAGTTTAAAAATATTTAGCTTGACATTTTGATTAGATTTACATCAAACTTCCTTACTTAAATCATTTCTAGAAGGACCCAGAAAACTCCACTTTTTCTTATATTATCCAAAATTACGTATTGTAGCAAGTGGAACGTACGGTTTGAAAATCATTTTTTTTATCTTCCTGCACTTTGGATAACCCTTTTCTTTCCAATATAAATGTACAAATTTAGCTTTTCCCGTTCTGATACGGTTTCAGCTCGCACGTCAGCCAGGGTATAAATTTATCCGATCAAGTGTTTGGGTTTCCAGGTCGCCGGCATCAAAAGCCGCCCACACCCTATCAGGGCTCGCGACGCTACATGTGTTAGAAATGCAATTAACACCGATATGGGTGCATTATAAAATTTTAAAAATAAATGCATTTAAGGTACTGAGATTAACTTTTCATTCATTAAACTTCGTTATTTAGAGTGATCGTTAAAAATAATTCTTTGTAGGTGTGTTTTTCAAAGGTATGTAGGCCTACATCGTGATTTACTAACTAATAATTACATCCACGAAGTTGACAGATTGTTTAAGACTATTTTTATACAAAAAATTTTGTTAAATAATATTGTTCATTTTAAAAATCCAAAGTAAAGTACTTATGTCTAGTTACAACATAAAAAATTACATAAAAAATCCAAGTATAATGCGTTTAGCTATCATAATTGGAGCCAATTACCTACAACATAACTGTAAATATGTATTCACATTTAATTGACCTTAACAGAAAATTTCAAACCAATAATAAATCAAAGTTTTCAATGATTTACATCCTGTTTTATGGAGCAAATCAATTGGTTTGATTCTAATGTGTAAACTGTCTGCTTTCTAAATTATAAATCAAAATTATTTTATTTAAAAACTGCTAAACGGTTACTTAGGTGGAAATCTATTCAAAACCTTATTTTATATATAGTACCATATCAAAAACTGTTTGTTTGTTTAAGTGGATGAAAATGGTTATTTAATTCTGATATATTTGCTGAGTACCTGTTCATAAAGTACAGCTTGATAGAACATCCCTTAATGAGGTGCTCTGTATTAATAGTTTTAAAGTGTACTTGATAGTCTCGTCGCTGGTACATGTGGAGGACGTTTTGTACTACAACGATTGCAGTTGAACAACTCATAACATCAGTAATTGTTAATATTAGTCGATGAACCCGAAAGTTTGAAATAAAAAAATATGAAAGTTTATATTTATTGGGTTATTTCAAATTAAGGTTAAAGATAAGTTGATGTATCGGTACATATTTTTTTTAATGGTGCCATCCTTGTAATTTTTTATAAAATGTCTCACTTAAAATATTTATAAAAAAAGCTCAAAAAGAAACAAATTAATATTACATTTTTTATAGTAAAATAGTTAACCTAAATATATAAAAATACTAATTTATTACTATAAGTTTATTATTTATTTTTCCTGGACATAAACTTACAGTACTGTTTTATTTGACATGTTATAAATTTGATCAGAAAGCCTACAAAATACAAGCATGGAATTCAATTTATTAATTTATATATAATTGACAGGAGCAAATAAAAAACAATAGTGAGAGTAATTCCAAATACTAGAAAAACTTTTAGAAGTTAAACCAATAGATTATTACGAAGAGAAAATATTCTTTTATATTTTAATGATTTGTTTTGACTGATGTAATGAAGAAAGACAGGAGGAGTTTACGTCAACTAAACTTTAGCCATTAATTATTCTAAATCAGAAAACCCATTTGTGCCTCTAAAATATTCTAATCTGCAATAAAAAGTTGTAGAGTAACAAAATAAAAAATGTAAGATTTTGGGTTGTAATAAAAAACAGAGTACATATATTGAAAGAGTTTCTTTGGGTAGCATTTAAATCTAAATGTGCATAACTAATTTTTGGATCAATTAAGAATGACATATTTGTATAACTCAGTCCATAATTTAGGCCTCTTATATAAACAAAAAAATAAATTATGGATGTAAGCCTAAACTTAAAAACTTATTCATAATTCCAAGTTAACTCTAAAATACTTTTAATAAAATTTTAAAATACTTTTATAAAATTGATTCACTCTAAAATACTTTCAGAACTAAGTTTATTATAATTCAATAAATAAATTTTACCTTATAAATAATTTATTGAAAAAATATTTTAAAATGTAGGAAATTTAGTGAGTCTAATATCATTCTAAAGGAAAATTTTATAATCATAACAAATTACAAAATATTTGAAAACCCTCAATTGTATAGTTTATTTACTATTCTATTACTATTAGATTATAAAATGTAATCTTACATTGCCTGGAACGTAATGAACGTTAATAGCGTTAAAGAGATAAACAGTTTAATGACCGTTCTGATAAACAGAAACCGTTTTTAAAGAACATTTGAGTCTTTTTACAAAAACATAAAGATAATAACAATTCATACAATTGTATTTGCTGTAACACTGATGGGTTTTGCTTATTTATTTTATTTTCCAGAGACGTAAACCATTTCTTTGAATTGATTGACCATGTCATTCGCACACGTGCCACACTTCTGTTGTATGCGGGATCAAGTTTTAATTGAGGAAAGGTTAGATAATGACTCAACGTGGTCTATTTGCAAAACAGGAGCTTTTAACCGAGCAACGCTCTTCAAACACAACAATCAAGTCACCTGGACGAGAGAAAGCAATTATAAATGTTATTTATCGCTTCGAGCTTCAACAAAACTATCATAACTCAAAAGTAAGTCTTCCTAATCACTTTTTAATTAAAACTCGCCTCACCTTAGTACAACAATCATCCAAGAGATGAAATTATTTTTGTACGAGTTATGTGTTTCTTTTTAATACCAAATCACAACCTTTAATTATATTTAAACATTCCCGTTAGGTTTTTTAAGGTGTGAGTTTTCAATTCTCATTTGAAATTTTTGTTTGTTGTTTTATGGCAAATGTTGACCTCTTGCTTTTTTCTTGCTCTATAGCCCATTTAGCATTTATTTTAACTAATTTTACTTCTAATTTTATGATGACATATTATATAACAAAATTTATAAAAATTTAGAATTCAACATTAACACTAACATTATTTTAGATTTTAATTTTTTCCGTGAATCCTGGCTGTCGTTTCCCATTGGGGTTAGGTTTATGATTAAGATACCTGATTCTTATGAAAAAAAATGCATACACACCCAAATAGATTTTTGAAAGCAAATTTTAATTAATATACAAAAATAACCCTATAATTTTTTTATACGTGGTTACCAAAAACCTTTTCAACCATTAAAAAGATTAATTTATATAAATTTTAATATGTAAATTCTTTTAAAAGCATACAATTTGCATACAATGACAAACCAATAATTAAAGTAAAGGACCAGTTTCATATTATAAATTCCTATAGAATCACCAATACAGTCCGTACCCTGATAACAAAAAATATATACTTTATAACAAACTAACAAAAAAATAACAATAATCAACCACAAGACGTGCAAAACAAAAACAAGAAAACATAGAACATAGAACATAGAACATAGAACATAGAACATAGAACATAGAACATGGAACATGGAACATGGAACATGGAACATGGAACATGGAACATGGAACATGGAACATGGAACATGGAACATGGAACATGGAACATGGAACATGGAACATGGAACATTGAACATTGAACATGGAACATGGAACATGGAACATGGAACATTGAACATTGAACATTGAACATTGAACATTGAACATTGAACATGGAACATTGAACACGGAACACGGAACACGGAACACGGAACACGGAACACGGAACACGGAACACGGAACACGGAACACGGAACACGGAACACGGAACACGGAACACGGAACACGGAACACGGACCACGGGACACGGGACACGGGACACGGGACACGGGACACGGGACACGGGACACGGGACACGGGACACGGGACACGGGACACGGGACACGGGACACGGGACACAGGACACAGGACACAGGACACAGGACACAGGACACAGGACCCAGGACCCAGGACACAGGACACAGGACACAGGACACAGGACACAGGACACAGGACACAGGACACAGGACACAGGACACAGGACACAGGACACAGGACACAGGACACAGGACACAGGACACAGGACACAGGACACAGGACACAGGACACAGGACACAGGACACAGGACACAGGACACAGGACACAGGACACAGGACACAGGACACAGGACACAGGACACAGGACACAGGACACAGGACACAGGACACAGGACACAGGACACAGGACACAGGACACAGGACACAGGACACAGGACACAGGACACAGGACACAGGACACAGGACACAGGACACAGGACACAGGACACAGGACACAGGACACAGGACACAGGACACAGGACACAGGACACAGGACACAGGACACAAGACACAAGACACAAGACACAAGACACAAGACACAAGACACAAGACACAAGACACAAGACACAAAACAAACACAAAACACACACAAAACACAAAACATAAAACATAAAATATGATTAAGAAAATATAAAATATTTGAACTCTCGGCCAAAATTATTTCTCAAATTTCAAGTAGCGTTCTGGAATATTCTATCAAAATTCTTAAACATCATCTGTATTCCAATGCTTATTAGTGTTCAGATTAAGTTCTCAAATATCATAATTTATTTAACTCTAACAGCTAAAAATATTTTACCAGTATTCTTTGTTTTTAATGGCAACCCTAAATGTAGGTAAGTATGTTATTCTTTGACAAATAAAGAAATATTCATTAATTGTAAAAAACTTTTTATGGAATGTAAGTCACATTTTTATAAAAGATGTAGGCTATACTTTCTTTAGTGAGGGACGATTTTCATAATTGTTAATTCTCAACCATATGAAAAACTTTTATATTCATAAAACGCTTCAACAGTGCTGGTTAAGGATCTGCTTTGTACATGACCACGCTAGGTACACAGGAATCGGGGAACAGTCAAATATGGATTGGTTTAGTTATGTGATGACAATTTTTTTTCAAAATTTATGTTTGGACAGGTCAGTTTTTGTCAGTACGTATACAAAAAAGACAATTATTCTTTCAGAGGAAATAAATTAGAAAAGTATTTGTGAATCAATTAATTATATGATATAAATTTTTAAACCAAAGACAGTTGTTAAGCCTGTTTTTAAACTCATTACAATGGGTGATCTTAATCTATTATAAAGAAAAAAAAGAAAAAAAACTCATAGTATGGAATAGCGTAAAACCTATTGGATTTGGAAGTAAAACAACTGGATTTAAACACTTTAATACAGATGCAAGGGTATTGAATGACCACTACTAATTGACCATTGTAACGGCATGTTATTTTGTTTATAAATAACAATTTGGCTTAAACAATACACTTAGAAAAGGGAATATTACCTCGGTACAAACTTTCAAAAGCATTAAAGTTAAAGCACAGTAAAAGGAAAACAGGTACGAAAAAATAATTGCAGGATCGTCGTTGAAACAGTTACGATCCTTGAACGGAGTATGTATTATACCCACGCGAAGGCATGTCCTTCAGTCCATGGTTGAAGTGGTTGTACAGTTTAGTGCAGGTCCAAAAATACATTTTTAGTAATATTTTATAATATTATATACTGTATTTTTAGATAGATCCAATTTGTATTGCTTTAACTCCGCATTAAGCCAATTTAAAATATAAAGATTTCCTTTTTAATATAAATGTCAACATAAATAAAAAATAAAAAAAAACACAAAACACATAAAAAGGGTAGGTTTTTAAAAATTTTGGACTTAGTTTACCACAAAGGCACTTCAAAATATGTCAGCCATTAGCCTTCAAAAAATTTGAATACATAAGAGGATAATATCAACTATTGATTCTTTAAATTTCAAAGTTGATTCTTTGTAGGTTCGTTACTTGTACATTACACAAATATGACATCTTAAAATTAGAAGCACTGACAGTATTTTTGTAGCAATGCATTTAAAAAAATCAGGAAAATTCTTTCCCTTTGTTAGTAATAATTGATCGGGTTTAGTTAAAATAACAGGTGAATAAACCGATTTATTACTATTTTTTTTCTTTTTTTTTCATTTTAATAGCCTCCGGATCAAAACAATCCGTTAAACCAGTTAAACCAATTAAAACAATTGTTCACCGGCTACTCACCGTCCCACTAAGCCCAGAAGATTATAAGAAAGATGTATTAATCATAAAACAAATAGCCATGTCTAATAGATACACAAGTGCAATGGTTGATAGGTTAATAGGGAAATTCAAACGAAAACTAGAATGTAAAAGCCATGAAAATAATAAAGAAACAAAGACTTATGTATCAGCTGAATTCGGCATAAGCACAAGTAATAAATTAAAGAATGAACTTGCCAAAAATAACACAGTTGTTTCATTCAGGACTTCAAACAAACTGAGTTCCCTAATAAAACGAAATAGGCCTAATCACAATACACAGCGGAAAAACGAGGATAAAACTGGAGTGTACAAATTGAAATGCAGTGAATGCCCCAAATATTATATAGGTCAAACAGCTAGATCCTTCGGCCAGAGATTCAAAGAACATTTACCTAAAAAATCAATTCAACAAAAATCTGCTTTTGCTTCCAATTTAATTGATGAAAATCATAGCTATGAGACTTTTGACAAAAATTTACAAGTAATAAATGTGTGCAAAAAAGGTAAATTGTTGAACTGCCTAGAAGAATTTAACATCTATAAAGCCATCAAGGAATACAAGGACGACGTTCTGAACGAACAAACATCTTTCCAGTCAAACATAATCTATGACAGAGCTGTTGAGATTGTAAACAAGCAGGTAGGCATCAGCTGTGATAACAGATAACCAAAGTCCGGGCCACTGCTCTCCTCCAACTCAGTAGTCTACTGGACATTGCTGTGGCCACATTACTATTCGTGTTTTGTGAACTTTCGTGTCTGTGACTGTATGTGTAAAATGTGTGATCAGTGTTTTAATTTATTAAATTTTTTAACCCCAAGACGACCCGACAAGGCGAAATTATTTTTAAATTGAAGACTTTGAGAACGCTTTTGGTCTGAAGATGAGGACACAGTCCTTGAAACAGCTGTAACCAATAGAGAGTTATTGGATTGTCGACTGACAGGTAAATTAACCTATTATTTACTGTTTTTTATTCAAAGCCATAAAGTCATCCATTGAAATCAATTATAAACATAATGTGTGCGAATTAAACATCGTAATGTCTATGACCAAGTTTAATCTGCTACAATTCTCTTATATTGACCATTAGTGTCAAATGAAATGCTGAAGTTGTGGCCGATATATGTAATTCATAAAGAAAAAAAATTTAAGTAAACAATTTACATTTTTATTATCAAATTGGAAAGTTCATAGATTATACTTTCCACCAAGCATGTAAAAAAATCACATATTAAACCATCCATGATTTTTATGAGTGTAGATTACAAATCAGGTTGTTCTACGGAGGAATCCTCCAATATTTCAATATTTTGATAGGTTTTCACAATCAGATCTTGTCAGCGGCCATATCAAAACAGCGGCTTCGGTATCGACAGTTCCGTCGGCCTCGGCGAAACTATTGACAGATGAATTATTTGACGAGTCATCCGAGCTTAACATTTGGCTTTGCGTGCATTGGATTTGTTTCATTTTGTGAATAATAACATAAAAAATTCACATATTAATGTACTTATATGCTCAAGTAATCCTTCATAGTGATCCTTAAGGCCAAACGAGTATGAATTATTACAGTAATTTCATATTTAAATTCAATCAGCACTGATCGGTTTAATAATGCGAAAATGTTTAAGGAGCTCTCCCCATTTTAAGGGATTGTTAATAATGAACAATTAAAACAGTAGAAGATATTTTATCACGAGGGGTCCTTAAATTAACTAAATTAAGAATCAAGTATGCTTATATTTCTCAAGTACCTTAAGACTCTTGTCAATAGTTTATTTTTTAAGTATTTTCTTTTAATACTTTTATTGGTTTATTCTTATTAATTGTTTTTTCTCGTGAGACTAAAATCACCCAAAAAGGTGTTAAGCAACAACACGACGAGTTCTTTGAACAAACTTTAATAAAAGTATATTGCCAAACTTTCTCAAATAATCTATAAAAAAATAAAGAGATGTGTTTATTTATTAGATTATCATCGTTATTGAATTATAATTAAGGTATTTTTGTTACACCTGTTATAATTTCTATTCTCTGTAATACTGTATGGCAGTATACCGTTTTGTTTTCAAAGTTATAACAAAAACACCATAACACTAAAATATAGACATCTCATACTGTCACTATCGCAAAGGTCAAATTTAATTATGACTGTCTGAAGACTGTGCCAAACATTTTCCATATGAAGTACAACTTGCTGTTAATGTAAATTTTTTTCCCGAATATTTTTTTGTAATTTTGTTTATGAGATGGATTATTAAAACTACAAAGTTAAGTGAAAGATATTGAATAAGTTTTCTTTTATAAGTCTGTGTTATACAAATGCCTGATTTTTTTCACATGAATAGAAAAAATGCATATTTTAATAACCTTTAAACTTTACCGTATTTCTCAATATTGTTTATCACTTTTTTGAACATGATAAGTCTTTTGCTTTTAATAGTGTTAAGTTTGAATCTAGCTTTTACCCGTGTTTCCAATCCATAGAGCACATCAAGAACAATGTCACCATGCAAAGTAATTTCGCTTGAATAAAACAGCATAAAACCAAGAGAGTTATAAAATTAGAGAAGCTGTAGAACCGGTAATCCAATTTCTCTAACCGGATATTGTGCTTGCTGGCAAATCCGGGTAAAACTCGTTCAGATTAATTTGTTTCAAGATTAAAGCAGACAATCACTCTAACATCTCTTTAAAAACCATTAATGCATAAACAGTGTAAAAAATTCCCACAATGGAGTAATATTTTTCAAACTAATTTATTCAAAATAATCAAACATTGACTTGCTCAGAAATGTACATGTTTTCACCCCTACACGGGGGTGGAACATTGGGAGTAAGAAGAAAGCCTTGAGTGTATAATGTATGTCAATTTAAAGTCCTCTTTTACTGCATGACAATGCCGCAAAAACGAACTTAAAAGTGATCAAGTAAAAAATGGCGCTAAAATTTTGCATTACATCCATAATGCCTGAAACAAACAAATAACTTCTGATACACCCGACCTTTTTATTGTGGGTTTGTGGCAAATTGCTCAGAATGCCAAGCCCTTAAAACTTTTGTATCATCTGTTATTGGCCAATGAAGATTTCCCAAGTCTTCCTTCGACGACCCTAAGTTAGGTGGTAAGGTAAAGCTGCATTGGCCTATGTTGTATATGTTACAGTCATTTCAGAGGGCCTTTCACAGTCAGTTTTAATGCAATGTTTGATCACCTGCGTATTTTGACTTGAAAATCCTTTTAAGGTCATGTTTGTGGCAGTGTTGTTTGGTAGGAAATGAAACAATGTTATATAAATTAAATTAAGTTTAATTAGTAGTAGAATTATGGAATTTTTATATATTTTAAAAGGCTATATCATATTCTTGAGTTTTTTTACAAATGGCAAACGAATCTGTAGCTGTACCCATTTTATCACCATACCATCAGTGATGATATCCTTTCGTGTAGTTCTTACAATGCATCTAAAAATATGTTTTTAAGATTAAATATTTATCATTGTTACTAGTTTTATCAATATAATAATCCCAATTTAATCCTACATAATGGATATAATTTTTTTCAGTTTGCTCATTGTTACTGTTTTTACTATGTATAAAAGCTTGGTTTATAAAGCTGTTTCTGATATTATGAGTTAAAGAATTTGATTTTAAAACTCATATTCTCAATGGAATCCATAAATTGTTTTAAGGTATTGGATAAGCCTTCTTTACCCAAAATTTGGAAGTACCTTGCACCTTTATGAAAAATTTGTTGACGAACGTTTTAGTTGCCTAAGTAGTTGGTTTTAAAACAAACGTTCACTGGTACATCCTTTTATCTTCCTTCCCTGGGTTTACTATTTACGTAGTATTTACCATAACTAGTTTATCAATGTTTGTTTTTTATTTTACATGTATGATTTGAGATTTACAAAAAAATATATATGCTCGTCACACCAGCAACTAATATAGTCTATAGCAATCTTTTACAATTTAATTGTTTTCTGGCATGTGTTAAAGAAAAACATTTTTGTGGGGTGAATTTTAAAAGTATAAATAGGAACCTCTGCGTGTACGTGACCTCCCAGCATGAAAGAAACCGAGGTTGAAACAAAATTGGGCTTAAATCCAGGATTTCAAATCGTTTTACTGTGGATTATTGTGAGTAGCATGTATCGTAGCTTAGCTCTCCCTACCATACGAGGAAAATTTTCATACTTTACAGTACAGTGGATATAAGACTAGGCCTTCCTTGATTGAGGTGTAAAATTTACACTTCAAAGTTATGCCATAATTCACGTTTTTGTGCACTGCCAGATTCTAAAGATGTAAGTGGTGTTTAATGTATGTTAAATTGCAAAAAAACTCGTGAATTAAAAAAAAAACAAAAAAAAAAAAAAACACACACACACAAACAAAATAGGAGAATGAATTTTTTACTCTACGTCATGAATGGATTTTTATTTAAATATTAATATTTCTATCAAAATAATAAATTTGTGTAGGTATAACCATAATGTTTAATTCATCAATAATATAAAAACAATTAACTCATATTAGCTGCGTTTCAATTTCCAATTAAAAGGTCAGTACCTACTGCAGAAGAAATCGGTTTTAACCGGATAACTACGTCTTGGGAGTTGACCGCCAGGGTTCGCTAATGTTTAACCGACCACCGCATCGGTCGGAAATGAACAAAACCTTATATCCGGTTGAGGAGCTCGTGTAGTCGGTTATTACATCCCGGGGGTTCGAACTGTTTATCTGAGGGTGCCGCTGCGACGTTGCCACTGTCGTGAGGAAAGTGGGACAATCGATTGACTAATGATGAAAACCTCTTTGACATTAATTAAAATAAATAGAAAAATAGTTAAAAATTAAGAATTTTTTGAATTATTTACGAATTGAACCTACTAGTAGAAATGAACTAGTAGGCTAGGTTCTATTATAAAATAATTCGAAAAATTCTTAATCCTAAATTAGCTATTTTTCGATTTAATTTAATTAATTACAATCACCTCATCTCGATTTTTTAAATGGCTGCCATTTTGGTTAGGGGTGAGATATTGACCTCCGATTTGCACCAATTAATTGCTCTTGATAAACCGTTCAAAATGAGTGGTCATTTGATGGGGATTGAATTTGGAAAATTTGGAGCTGCCCGCAGAATACCCAATTTTGGGGGCCGGGGCAAAGTTGTGACTTTGATTAAAAAGTGCAGTTTTTTATGTTGTAAACATGTGCCGTGTTTGGTTTTCCTACTGCGACGCGTTAAAAAGTTACCTAATATGAGTGAAATAGATTTAAATTTATTTATTTATTGAAGATATAGTTATTTATATTATGTAAAATTTTCACTCCAAAGTAGAGCCAGTTTTTTAAACTTGATCCTTGGAGGGAGAAATGGTGTAGGGGGTTGGTTTATTCTTGCTAGTATCCCATTAGCTGAGGCTTTATGGATTTTGGTTGTTTATATTTCACTGTTGCATACCAGTTGGTAAATTCACATCACAACATCACAACATATTGTGTATCAGATTTATAATATATTTGTAACAGTTTTTTTTTATCTGTTTACTTTTGAACTATTTACTTTATTTTAACGAGGCGTAGGTTTGGCTTAAAATATAACGGCTGACTAGGAAACAGGTTACTTTACCTCCGTCCTTTGTCAGCTGTAGTGTTAATCCCACAGGACTATCGGGGTATCACTTTTTCGTCTTGAAACCTGAC
This sequence comes from Neoaliturus tenellus, assembly GCA_030545055.2. NCBI lineage: Eukaryota > Metazoa > Arthropoda > Insecta > Hemiptera > Cicadellidae > Neoaliturus > Neoaliturus tenellus. The sequence continues at coordinate 6,517,129 of CM061532.1, read as the reverse complement.
CTGGAGATGAAACGGTAGTTCTGAAACCGTGGGATTGACTGGGACGGTGGCGACGTCCTGTAATCCAGCTACTTGGAGGTCACGAATTGTGGATAGTTATAATCGATGGCTTGTGGATGCGATGTTCTCTGGTGAGGATTAACGTCCGCACTAGTGAATACTAGTTCATCCATAAATATCATCCTCATAATTAGACCAATTCGTATATGTGAGGTCAAATTGTGGTTCGGATCCCACGTTTAAACTGTCGGTTCCTAGATACCATTGGCTGTTGGGCTATTAATTAACAGTCCTGTCTAAGGAGAACGTCGGCCTTAGTCAGTAACAAGACTACAAGATCGCGCCACAATCATCCTACACTCATCTCTCATTCATATTCAAGTTAAAATACGCACTATGTGAGGTCCCTGTCTCAAGATAGTGATATAGTGATAGTGAACACTAAAGCTGACAAAAGACGGAGGTAAAGAAACTGGTTTCAATTTGTATTATCAGCTTTGGAGGCTATTTACATGAATAAAGGCTGACCAGGAGTCAATGAAAGACGTTATAACTTAAAAAAAAAACATTATTTAAGAAAATATAGAACTCAAAAATGTTTGTCAAGAGTTAAATTGTTGTTTTTACAGTTAAAATCTCTCCACCACAATATTCTCGCAAAGGGTCAAGTTTTAAAGAAGCGACCTTTATTAAAGTCGTTCTGTATGGTGTGATGGTTGCATTAAGAACTAAATGAAAATCATGTTGTGATGTTGTTGATGATGTTGTGTTGTTGTGTTGGCAGTATCGTGATGACGCGGGAGAGTGGCCGGCGCGGTGTCGGGGGGCTGCGCCCCACAGACTGACGATGGGGGGCCGGCCTCCCCTGCGAGACTCTCTACTGCTCTAGACAGACAACCACACACCGCCACCATGCTGCCCACCAACGTCATGTCGTTCATGAAAAAGGTGAGTGCATAAACATTTTTTTGAATGATGTTGAGTTTGAATTTTGTAAACAAGTGTATTTTTCTGGGGTATGCATAGCTCGATGATGCATTGTCCATAAAGGATTAATCAAGAATTCCCTTTCTTCTCGGTCACGGGTACTCTGCCCGGTGCTGGGAGCGTATTGCGAGAAACGGCAAAAGTGCCAAAACATTTTGGGTTTCGGCGTGACCTTGACATTTATAACGTCGATGACGTCATCGCCATGTCATTTCTGTGACGTCAAGTGGGTGACGTCATAGAATGACGTCATTGGCGATGACCTCATCGATGACGTCATCGTGACGGCACACATTCCTCAGAGGTCATTGAACTGAGCCAGCACCCGCAATTTGCCACTACTCATCTTCTTTCGCTTCTCCAGAGGTTCATAAGAGATACTTTGGTACAATATATCCCCAACGTACTCTCATTATGTTATGAGAGTCGGAGGACTTGTTTATTTTTCTGAAAACAAAAAAGACATTTAAGGGCTCTAAATGATTCCATCTATTTAGTAACCCTCATCTCATGACAAAGGGCTGAACTTCGAGTCCCGAAACGTGGCCTTTCAACACGTTGGGATGGTGTTCAATAACTTTATTCTATTTAGATTAATTAATCTACATATAATTCAAAATGTGAACTTTCTCACCAACCGACTACAAATATTTATATCATTACACAAACGTATGTGTTTCTACCGAGACAAAGCAACGCTTAATACCAGCATATTATTAGCTCAAATCAACGTCGCTACCCTGCTGCTACCCAGGTCGCCAATTGGGAGCAAGCGGTTATGTTTATCTACTTGGCCAACATCCAATCGTGCTTTGCTTGACTCCACAGAGAACCAAACTTTCAACAAGGTAACCCCCTCCTCCCACTCCCACCTTATCCTCAGGGCGCGCAACTTTCATGCAGGGAACGCTGTTTCAATTTCGGGAAACTTTAAGCTTGTTGTGAATTAATATGTGTTGCAATGCATTGTGAACTAATTCGAAAAATAGGTTAACTTTTCTTGCTTCTAGAAAAATATATTTGTGGGATTATGAGTTAAGTGAAGAAGAATGTAAAATTATTAATATCATCAATAAATTAAAGCACTCAATAAACCTACTACTGAATGGAAAAAGTTGAAGCCGGGTCGTCAAAAATGATAAGTTATCAAATTTTATTTCTTACTATAGATTCTCCTAAAGCCATGTCATTGTAGAAACAAAAGAAATCTAATGAAAAATGTAAAAAAATTCTTTCAAAGTTATGGTAACATTTGAAACCTAAAATTATTAGTAAATTTTATTTTACATCACTCCTGCTTTGCATACGAATAATTGAAAAGATTAAAATTCAAGCAAAACGCCATAGACATAATGATTAGATACAACACATAAGACGTTTATTGCTGTTTTATTTAATTTTCACAAGCAATTAATTTCGTCATAGCAATAGTGTAGACTAAAAATTCACTAGGTATGAAAAATAACAAAAAAAAATATTCCTCATATAAATTATTTCTCTAAAAATTTAGATTAAGTAACTATGACATTCCCTAACTCTTGCCAGACTTGGTTGGGGTTGTACCATGTTTGAAAAAAAGATTTTGTAATGAATGTTTTCTTTTGCTATAGCATTTATGTTCTACTAATGGTAAAGATTGACAACGGTTAAAAAAATACGGATTCTTACAAGTTTCAAATATGGTTGTGGTATAATTATTGTTACATTTCCGAAGCTTTTCTTAAAAAGAGAAACGGAAAAATGTGTGGGAGGTGATGGATACACTAGTTTGTCGAGTTTATCCCGATAAGAGCGACCTCTTAAAGGAACTAATGTAATTACGTGGCATCGATCTGATGGAACATCGCCCCAGCGATAAGGGTCAGGGGGGGGGGTGTAGCGCCGGGGGGGGGGGGGGGGGGGCAAAATGGCGCGCAACAGGTCTGCAGCGCCACGGATAGATAACGGCACTTGTTGCTGTGGGGGATGATTATTTAAAATGTCTCGTCGGTCGCCCCTCGTGCCTTGCTGATAAGATACTCACAGTGTAGGGGACTACAAGTTTCGTTTAATAGTTATTTACTGATTAGGTTCAAGTTTGTGGTGAAATCAACCGTTATTTAGTTGATCAAAACCAATTACCATTACCATTACCATCCTCTTCATCTGATGCCCTTCACTGGGAGATTGATAGTGTTAAAGATTTAACCAATAAAAAAAAGACACGAACAAACAAGTACTCATAACTTAAAACCTAAATGTGCCAAAATAGAAAGAAGTTAATGAGGATGAGGTTTGTTGTTCCAAAAACTAATTTTTATTGGTTACGATTTTGCTTTTGTTTGTTACGTTTTGATCACAATAAAATTATTATAGTAAAGGATTTTACTGACGAGTGTAAATGCAATGGTTGGAAAGCGTGGCCTTTAGCTCTCCTCTGAAGTAATGCAAGGTGAAAAATAAAGAGAACGATGGCTTTAATAACAATTACTTCAATTATAGGGAATTTGCATGTCGAGTGTATAGGCCTAATAGATATTATGAAATGGCAGCAATACTTCCTCTTATTCCAAACCTGATAAAAGAAGACATTCAACAATAAAGGGAGTTTCGTTTTTATGATATTTTAGATAAAAATCCTAAATTATTAAAGAGGTCTTTAAACCTTGACATTGAACAAAAACTATATATTATTTGAAATTAAATATATTGTGTTTTAAGCTATGGTGTAAAGCTAAAGAACTTTAAAATAAACAAATTCTGTTATTTATGGATCGTTTTCTTATTCTTTTATTTTTGCACTGGAAACTAAAAAATTATAAAACACATGTGTGCATGAATTGAAAGTTGAAAAGTGCTGGGTGGTGTGCACAGCAGCACAGCCGGTGACGTCAGTGATCCGCTGTCGCATCTTGTCACGGCCTGCTGCTGACGTCACCTCCCCCCATCCATCCTCGCGCTGTCAAACATTCACATTCATTGTTGTACACCGAATACTTCCAAGAATATTGTTTTCATCGTACTGCACATAGAACTATCCTGTATTTAGTCCACAAAGTTGGCGTTTTCTGTAACCTTTTAAAAGTGCACCGAAAAAACATCTGTTAATTTTTTTCCGTACGCTAACCTCGAAAGTTGTTTTTTCTTAAGCAAAAACCATACTAATCCAAAACAAATAAGGCCAATGTAAACAAAAAACGACTTGCAGACTACAATTAATGCAAGATTTTGACATTTCTTCAATAATTCAACATATACATATCAGCTGTTTATAAGGATTATTTAAATTAAGATGTAAAACAACTAATAAACGTAAACAGAAAAGGAAATTTAAAATAGTTTACTTTAAAATGAATTATCCATTTTATTTTTTTGCAGTATGATGAAAACGTCATACTCACTCACTCCCATGGTTTTTAAAATGACAAATGACATATACCCAAATTAAGTTGGAAATTCACTGAGTACGCTGCGATAGGGGTATTACCATTTGTTCTTCATATTGGAAATAAGTTCATTTATGCGTAAATGAGAATTTTTATGAGTGTAATCCTATACTAGAATACGAGCACTGTCTGAAGGAAACATCATGTGTTTTTGTGTGTTCCACGATCTTGAAATCTAGAGGGTAGATTTTGCTTAAACTTTGCATTTAAGAGGGTTTTGGTCCAAAAATAAGTTTGAAAACACCATCAATCACATAAAAAATCGAATTTGGTCCAAATTTAAGTTTAAAAACAGTAATTTTTAACATTGGACTTTTGGGTTTTTTGGTAACGAAATACCGTAACAATGAAAGGTATACAAAAATTAAAGAATATTAATACTAAGCAGTTTTTTAAACATCTGTTAAATGTAAAGAGCTATAGTTGGTTGTTGGTGAAAATTTAACAGCTTTATAACACTATAACAAAAGTGAATTAAAACCAACGAGCAAGGCTCGGTTAAACTGGTACTGATCATATTAAGATATTTTTATTCAATAGTGTTGTTTATTTTAATGAATGATTTCGAATGTGTATAGACATTTCAAGTTTGTCCCATGTTCTTGTTATGTGACTAAAAATTGACTTCTTTATCTAGCTCCCTATCCAATAGGTTTAGAGATTAAAAAACGCCTTAAAATTGTACAGAATAAAATTACATAGAGAATGGAGGTTTGTACTAAAAATATTTGAGTTAGCCGACGACACATTAAAAAATTTCGAATGTTTTGTAAAAAATGAAATTCCCGTAAAATACAGAACCAAACGTCCACTGGAGTTACCATTTAACGCTTTTTTCGATATCACTTACGATTTTCCAGTAAAACAGCCAGCACTTTTTATATTAATCACCCTGTATAACGTGCTGAGTATTGTTAACCTAGGTTAAGATCGTACTGAGCATTATAATAAAAAAACGTGTTCATAAAACGGGTTTAAAGTTGATTTTTGAAACCCATTCAGTTGGGGTTATTTTATGGAACAATTTTTAAAAACCCTTTGCTGAAAATAAGACTTCATACATGATAACAATCTGCTCCTTCTCTGCTTATGAGGAGTTTGTTTGACAGTTTTATCCGTATCAAATGATTATAATTTGTACCCAGCTGTGCTGGGGTAAAGCTGGACAATTAATTTCGTCGATGGGGGTGGCACCCCTGGGGTAAACGAATCGCCACATTGCTTCCGAGGGTCTAAGTCAGAGTTAAAAAAATAATTATATAATTTTATTCAAGCCGTGAATAAATACAAAAAGTAAATATCCTATACATTTTATTTTACATTAATCAGAATAATCACATGTAATCATTAATCACAATAACAGAATTGTTATTTTATTCTGTAACTTTACTTTGGAAAAATTTATACTCCGCTTTTGGCGAATACGATCAAAATTAACGATATCTGAAGGTTTAGGTTAGTTAAAATGCAAACCAAATAAATAATTTAAATGTAGTAAAGTTTAATTCAAGTTTAATAAAATATTATGTGACCAGTTAAATATGACTATAATGTAACTGGATAGTTAAGTTTTTATTTTACTGAGCTGAGTGAAAAATCTCTTTGAATTTTAACACTTTCACGGATAATTGTAAAAATATTTATTTCTATCGATGTTAATCTAAAACTATACAAAAGAATCATGGTTATTATTGTTTCTAGATACGTGTGGCCTGTGAGTCAATTCACCCCAATAACATGATAACGACTAAAATTGTATTTGCATCCAGTCTTAAGTGTTATCACAAAAACTTGAAAAATACCCATTTAGAATTGAATTAATGGTTAAAGGAATACCAAAAGACCTGTTTAAGGCAATACTAATGTAATCAATCATTATATGCTTTACATTTACATCCGATATCAAGGTAAATACACTATTTTCGATATTAAATAAACTTCGTTTTCAACCACTGAAAACATTTCAAGATTATCTCTGTCAAGATGAAAAATAAATTTGAAATGGTACTACAAATACTTTTTTTCAATCTCATAACATGACACATATTTTATGCTGCATTATAATTAGGTATCTTACCTACCTAAAGCAACAATCAGCTGAATTAACATTTACCATTTTTAACTCTATTACGAAAACTTGACGGGTTGTAAATAATTGCAGCCGATGATTAAAATGTATACGCGTTATTAAAAAAAAAATCCTCTATTTGATGAAACTAAAGTATAGAGCAAGCAGAAACGATGAAAGATTTTTTTTATTGAACTATAGCTTAACTGAAAGTCCCACCATTGATTTGTGTGGTAAGAAATCGACTCTGACAGCACGGTCTATACACGGAAATACAATTATGTCTCTCGCCTAACCCCCTTGCAGCTAACACTGCACAGTAGTTCGGAGTGTCGTTATTTGAATAATAATATAAAATGTATAAATTAAAAACTACACAAAGCCAATTCCATTTAGTGACTCTAAAAAAATCGAAAATTGCCACACATATAAAAAGTATATAGGGTCCCAATAGTAGTGAATTTCAATTGTAAAAACTCTTACATGTCAATAAACTTGCATTGTAAGCAAAACACCCTTAACAAAAATTAAAAAACACAAAAATCCGTAAACACAAATGTGGGCTTGACAAAAATTTGAACATTCAATCTTTGTATCAACTTCTATGTTAAAGTGATAGTATATTTTTGATTCGTATCAATATTGTTGTTCTTGAATTGTATTATAAACTAATCTTTTCTCATCCCAGGAATCGAACCAGCAACCTCTGGCAACGAGGTTCCAGACCAACCGTTAGGCTATCGAGGAAACAATTCACATTTAAAAATGTAATGACGTGTCCACGATAAGAGGAGTAAAATTATTTTTTCTACCTTTTTAAAATCAAGTTTAAGTAGAATCAAATTCTATTGAATTAGACCTTGGCTCAATCAAAATTACTCCTGTGTCTAGCAAAGATATTTAATAATGACAAAGAAATGTACTCAAGTGACACAAGTGATTGCAGTTATATGAGAGTCCCTAGGGAGATTTTATTGTTACTGAAACTGCTTTTTGATGTTTGTTGCAATCCCATGCACATAAACACTAGGCTGGACCTCACCGGAGAATCGACTTTAACAACTATAATCAAACTGTTGCAGTGATCTGCTTGTGGATTAGTTTAAATTAAATTATGGTGCAGACTATAAATATATACTAGTACATTGGTTTCATACTGGATCTCCAACCCTAACTCAAATTTAAACAAACAAATTTCCCATTTACAAATTTAGGACCAACCATGGACCGCTCCTGACCTGCCTTCTATCTAGAGGGCTGTATCAAATAAAGAGTAATACAGGATGGTTCGCCAGGAACAAAATAAGACCTGAAGGAGTGAATTAAAAAAGAATCCTAAGATTAAGGAGCTAAAAGTGTCAGGAAGATGGTGTAATTGGTTTCCTACAGTTTTCCTACTCTGAGCTATGATCTTCAGTAACATATTTAACGAAATGTTACAACCTAGTACGGTCTGTTCTTGACACATTTTCATGTAACACTTAAAGCCAAAGAAAGAAGTCAGGGTCTGTTAAGCCTCATGCACAGGCTGTCATGGGATATCTTAATTTACTGTTCCCCTAAACACCAACAACAAAAACATGACCATGATTATTAAAATGTTGACAGTTGTTATGGTCAATCAACCATAATTGTTACATAACCATAATTAATTCACCATAATTCAGTTGTTAAAGTTGAATCAACCATATTTTTTTGGAAAAAATACATTTTTAGCAATTTTTTTTCGAATCGTGCCGTTTAATTAATTGATCAATCTTTAATTCACCATTAAATTACAACTATCGCAACATCGTCATAATAAATAGGGTCTATAAATAATCTGTAAGCCGTAATAAAAAATATAAAAATAAAAAAATAAAATAAAAAATTAAAAAAACTAATCTGTGAACAGTAATAGAATTTTTAAACCAAGATTTACAAACAACTTTACCACCTGAAAAATACGTAATAAACCATAAAGTGCTTTTTTGTCATGTTTCATGACAGCTAATTATCATTTATTATATTTTACCTGTCATCTTATTAAACACATCACACACTATCTATATTCCATGTCAAAACAAAACAGAGATTAAATCAAATTGTTGAATATAATTATGCTCTCTTGACACTTTGACTAACCCAACTCATTAACAAAGTTAATTAGCTAATCAACTGGGAAAAAGTAATGAGTTATTGCAGTATCTAATAATTTATTTATCTTTTTATTATGATAATTTTCATTTATATTTCTCTAGTTTTAAAACTTCGATTACATTTCATTAGCTCACCAGTTTATCATTATTACCTACTCTTTCAGTTGCGGTCAGAGAGCCGATGAGTGAAGACCTCTTATCTGGGTCCGTCTTCCTTATCTGAACGCCTGCCTAGTCCTGCCCAGCGTGCATGAAGTGAACGTGCCTGTTTAATCTATAATTTATTATATTTTGTGTCTGTCGGTATCTCGCGTGTTCATTATTATTTGTAGCATGAGTACCAAGTGCGGTAAATGTGATATTGTGATCGCTCCGTCCGATGCAGTTGCGAAATGCACCGCGTGCAAGTTGACATTCCACACCACGTGCGTGCGTAACTTCACGAAATCCAAAACTCGATCGTGGAAGTGCGATGAGTGCTGTGACGACGGGTCTTCCACGTCATCAGTTGATAAGGAGGTGGGTGAGGACAAAGCGTGGTTTTTGAGTGCATTTGAAAATTTAAAAATAAATATAAACTCAAACACGGATAAAAAAATTGCCGGCCTGCAAAACCAAATTTCTGAATTTAAAGAACAGCTAAGTGGCATCGCAAATCGTATAAACAATATTGAAGCGTCCCAGCAGCTAGCAGACCAGAGGTGCGACCATCTGGAACAAGAAAATGTGCGTCTACGGGACGAGATCCGCGAGCAGCTCGCCGACGTGGAGCAGTACACCCGCTGCAATAATATTGAAATTATCGGGATACCGGTTACTACAGGGGAGGACATCTACAAATGCCTGGAAAGGTTAGCTGGAGTGATCGGCGTGTCTTTCATAAGAGACGATATCTCTATTGCGCATCGCCTGCGTTTATTTTCCCAGCGCCACGCTCATCCACCGATTATTGTTCAATTCACATCGAGGAGAGCAAAGGAATCTTGGTTGTCGGCGGCGAGACGCAAGAGATCCATCGAAACGACGGAGATCGCGGCGGCTCTGCGGCCTGGGAAGGTGTTCCTGAATGAACATTTAACACCCCACAACAAAGCCCTCCTGGGACGTGCCAGAAGACTCCAGCGGGCGGGGAAGCTGCACTACGCCGGTTATGCCAATGGGAAGGTGATAATCAAACCTACCGAGAACGCAGCCTCCATCCGAGTCCAGCAGATGGTGGATATGGACAAGTTTGACACATGAACTCGCATACATTTCGGTAAATTAGAATGTTACTTTAGTAGTGCAAAAGTAAGGCTGCTGGCTCACTTCAAGGTCACCTGAGCGATGACGTCATCGAGGTCAATGACCCCACTGATGACGTCATCGATGACGTCATCGATGACGCAATCGATGACGTCATCACTAATGACGTCACATCCATGACGTCACACCCATGACGTCACAGAAATGACGTGCGGATGACGTCATCACCCCTTATGCACCAAAATGACGTCATCGATGTCACAAAGGTCAAGGTCACGCTGAAACCTAAAATTTTTTGGCACTTTTGCGGTTTCTCGCACTACGCTCCGAGTTTTAGTCCGGTTCCCATGACCTTGACGACTTGGAGCGAATTTGCGATGAGAAACAGCAAAAGTGCAGAGGAAACTTGAAGTTTGCAACGTGACTCTGCCTAAACCGTCATGTGACACCGCTCGGGTGACCTTGAACTAGCCCAGCTGCCTTACTTTAGACCAGTACTACAACCGCGATGTGCACCCTACGACAGACACCGAGCGACTGACTGTCCGGCCCCGCGCACTCTAGGTATATGGGAAGTGGTGGGGGAAATTGTGATAACCTTGGGAAACTTGAAAATGTCAAGCCGGGTAGCACCGTTTCGGTGCTATCTTAAAGTTACATGCTAAAGTGTGATGATCTTGAGTTAAAACATAGAAATACTACAAGTTGATACCTTCCCAGAGTTAAAGTGTGATGACCTTGAGTCAAAACACAGAAATAATACAAGTTGATGCAGTCTCAGAGTTAAAGTGTGGTGACCTTGAGCTAAAATACTGAAGTACTACAAGTCGATATTGCCCCAGAGTTAAAGTGTGATGACCTTGAGTCAAAACATAGAAATACTACAAGTTGATACCATCCCAGAGTTTAAGTGAGATGACCTTGAGTCAAAACACAGAAATAATACAAGTTGATGCAGTCCCAGAGTTAAAGTGTGATGACCTTGAAGTTGTAGAAGTGTGGTGACTTTGAACTACCCCAAATTGTCAGGAATTGGAGTAGCAACCGCGATGTGCACCCTACGACGGACACCGAGCGACTGACTGTCCAGCCCTGCGCACTCTAGGTATATGGGAAGTGGTGGGGGAAATCTCAAGGTCATCCAAATTGGGTTTTAAAAAAATAAGAAACTCTAAACCTCATGCTCCTCTTCTTCCCTTTCCACCTCATTTGTAGTATATATGGTTGACGATGGTAAATTTGACAAATACTCCAGTGATTGTTGATCGTCTTGCTGCAGTATAACTTCAGACCAATCATAATCTAAAGTGACCTTGAGCTTTATTCCCGGGTTGTCGAGGAGAATAGACTTCACCCAATCGCAGATGGTTTCTAAATAATGCACGTTGTCGATTGTCAATTTCCAATTCGTATTGGGTACATCTTCGGTGGAAGACATGGCATTGCAAGCAGGTGTGTCCGCCATGGTTGTTGGAGGAGGAATGATGCTTGGTGCAGCGAGCAATGGTGGTATTACAGAGTAGTGGGGGAAATTTCAAGGTCATCCAAATGGAGTTTTTTAAAAAAAGGAAACTTTTTCTATTTACTTATAACATAACCACTTAAAACTAAAAGGATTGGGATCAACAGTACGTTTAATCACCATATTCGTTATATTCTTCCTGTTTCTCAGTTTTCACCTCCGCCCGGATAGTACCTCCACTCTTTAGCTCCTTTTCGGCTTCTTCTAGTTGCTGGGTAATCGCCATCTGACATTGAAGTTCAAAATCATCACGCGGCACAGATCCGCAAATATCCATCTGAGCCAACCAGAGCTGCCTGAGGTTCTTTTCCTTTTCCTCGACAGCTTCGACGGCTGCATGTAATTCCTTTTCTGTAATAGAGGAGTCCCACAATTGTTGATCATCGGTTTTGTTGACAACCTCCTTTTCAGACTCCTTGTACAAATTGTTCAGCTCCTGCTGAGTCTTAATGGTTACCTCCTCGTAACTAGCACAACTTACATTGAGAGACATCTTGATGTTGTACGGTTGACCGTTGGAGTTGAAATGAGGCTGAGGCACAGCGCTTGGGGGTACTATGAAAAAGTGGTGGGGGAAGTTTCAAGGTCATCCAAATTGTGTTTTAAAAAATCCTATCTTGTTACTGAGCACATATGTCAGTAACAAGATAGGTGTTTTTTTCTCTTTTACATCTTTAATATAACAAATAAATAAACATATTCTACAATGGTAAGAAGAAGGAAGACAACTGCTAGTCAGCTAAAATAATCCAAAGTCTGGCTCGCTTCAGTCTTCATGGACGCCGGTGATGAAGTCGCTGGAGAAGAGTAATGTTCAGACTCTTCTTTTGGGTGTCGGAGATTGCGTATATTGCAAGCGTAGACTTGCACATTTATACGGTAGCCTCGCGCCACCATCAGCTGCAACTCCTTGTACAAGTCGTTCAGCTCCTGCTGAGTCTTAATGGTTACCTCCTCATAACTAGCACAACTTACATTGAGAGACATCTTGATGTTGTACGGTTGACCGTCGGAGTTGAAATGAAGCTGAGGCACAGCGCTTGGGGGTACTATAAAAAGTGGTGGGGGTGTTTGCATCGAAGCAGGTTTAACCTTTAGCTTGGTGGTGGGGGTAACTGTGAAATGCAAAGGTCAAAGGTCAAGGTCACCCGCGAAGTTTAAAAAAAAATGCAACATATCAATATGTGACAAACTTCACATATTGATATGTTGCATTTTTTGTCTTTTATGGTTTATTTATTTATAAAACATTACAATAACATATGTACAACAGTAAAATTAAAATCTAACACTGCTGCTTGTCGGCGATGTGGATGGTCAACTCGGTGGAATTGCTACCCGTGCAACCGTGGGAAACCAGGTAGAGACAGCCGGGTTGGATGGAGCGCAGATCCTCGTTCTGGAGGAGATGGACGAACCGTTTCGGCAGGTAGACTTGGAACTTGGGCTCATCCCCCGGAGTGAACGGTGCCTCGCTAAGACTGCAGCAAATGGCCTCTCCAACTGAAGTCTCCATCTTCTTCATGGCGTGGATAATGTAGTGCTTCTCGTCTTTAAGTTCGGAACACTTCTTGACGGGTAGTATGGTAGATTTGGAGTGAGCATTGAACTGCTCAACCAAAGTTTGCAGGAACTGGTGAGATGCCATGGTTGAGTTAAAGATTGTCTTCTTCTTCGTCTTCTTGCTGGGAGATGTTGTCGTCTCGGAATCTCGAGTAATACTCATGCCAGGTCCCGGTCTGCTCCTCACTTATATAACCCCCGTCACCCCCACCACTCCCCACTTCCCCACTTTGAAGGTAAGATGTGAGTTTATAGGCGTTTTTTAAAGCGCAATGTCTATCTTTTTCATGTTCTGGACTTTTAGTACAAATACAAACATTTTCCATCGTATACTTGTAGTTTTTATCCAAGTCCACATCATTAACCGGAACATGAGTAAATTCTTCGATCCATCTCTTCTTTTCCAGTCCTTTTGTATAAATATTGGTAAACCTGTTTGAAAACTGATGCATGATGTTATATAAGTCCGTGTAACTTGCAAAACCATCATACCAATCGATATGATGGAAATATTTTGAAATCCACCTGTTGGTAGTAGCGGCTTTGCTAGTTAATGATGAATAAGAACATGGTGGTTTGAACAAAAATGTATATGGAACACTTGTATTGATATCGAAAAACACAAGTTCTTTTATGATAAATCTATCATCATTACCCCGAAACGCTTGGAACTCAATTATACCAGGTTTGGACTTTACTTGTTCTTCTTCCTTGTCCATTGCGAAGATCACCCGTCTGCTCATGACGAAGTCCAAAGGTCAACTGATTTCCACACCACGGTAGGTACGACTTTTATACCTGGCCGTACAGTTGTTGGCGCGTTGGTGTATATTTAACGTGGGCACCGTCCCCGGTAGGCCTAACCCCACAAAGTGTTTGATATTGTTTTAAAAACCAACCATTGTCATCTAAGTTTCCATCTTTACATTCTCCTTGTTTTCATTTTCATCACTAACACTTGATTCTTCTCCTCCTTCTTCCTCTTCTTCCTGTTTTACTGATTTCTTATGTAGTTGAGCGTATTTTTCCAACTGTCTCCACATTTGTACTTCATGAGGAACCCTATTAAATATAGAAGTATCCACAGGTCCGTACAATATAGGTGCGTCCGGTTGTTTGTCCAAAGTGTCTTCCAAATAATCTTTAATAATAGAACTTGAAAACACTAGTTGTCTCAAGTATCTTGTTATTGGTTCAGTTGCACAGGTTAGAATAAAAAACTCTTCTCGATTAAGTTGAATCTTGTTATCATGTCTTGTTGTGTCTCTAAACCGCAATTGATGGTCACCACGATTCTTTATAATATCAATTTCCACATTTGAATCCAAAAGTCCTACTCTTGTCTTTCTTCCATACATGTTACTAGTTAAATAGCATTCTAGCAGATGCAAGTGCTTCATAAAAGATTCCCAAGCACTATCGGTGAACAAAATCATTTTGGGTCCATGAGTCAAAATTACAGTAGGTGAATAATCCGTCGATTTCATAACACCGATTAAAACACTTTTGTCCAAACTGGATGAGATTGGATAAAATATTCGCAAGAATACCTCACTCAATATGTTAGGAGAAATATTATCTTCAGTATCCCTTTTCTTCTTCTGTGCATTCTTTCTTCTTTTACCTTTTTCCTCAACATTATTACTGCCGTGGAGTTGTCCGCAAGCGTTGTGTTCATCTCCCTCCGGTTGACCTTGAAGATCTAAAAAGTCGGATATCTCCTTCTCAATATCTACTACATTTTCTTGTGTACCACTAGGAGAAGCCATATTGAATAAGATGCTACCCATACAAGAACAGGCAACAAACTGATGAGGAGCGACCTAAACACTCTGCTTTTATACTCGCGGAATGCATTGGAATGTAACAAAACCGGTTTTTTACAATACATTTTTAACAATTCCAGTTAAAGGTGTGTATGTTACGATTTTATCATGTAGAATTAAACAGTATGCAGTTGTATTAGCCGATATAGGCGCGTTGAATTCCATTTCTATTTTTATATCTACACTTGATGATTTTACCGATTCATTTTGTTTAGAACAATCGATTACAACTATAGGGTAACCATCTAAGTATTTTTCTGGTGATAGTAAAGGTGCATTCGTTTTACCATAATATGAACTTTGGAATCTTGCATACATATCGTACAATATGCTGTACTTTTTATTAGCGAATGACACATTTAAATTATCGTATGGAAAAAATTGTGAATTTAAATAAACTTTAATATTTTTCAAGTTGCAATGATCAAATTGGCCTGCATGTTTGGTGATGGTGTCTCTTCTGCCTGTTTGTAAACCAAATATAATATACCTGGCTCGTTCCACATAATTAGATGTTTTAACTGTCCAAGTGTGTCGATCCGTAGTTGGCAAGCTGGGATGTTCATGAAATTCCCAACTTCTAAAAGGAATTACAATATCACGATCAGCCTTTAACTTTCTTAATAGTAGCATTCTATGCTCGTCAGCTAATTTTACATGTGGAACTCTCCATACAATTTTGTCTAATGTTAATTTCCATTCTAAAGTTGCATCTGTTGTACCGTCTGGAGCTTTAATAATATCTTTATCGTTTGAAGATCTCAACAAAACTAATTCTTGTTTAACGTTTAATATTATTTTCCTATAATCTTCAGCAAAACCAAGCAACAAACGTAACGGAATATGAAAATCAAAATTTCCATTTGTATCTGGAGTGATTGTGTCTTTTGCAGGTAAAACCCATCCTGCAGGTTGTATTAAATTGGTTTCATTAGGTGATATAGATGTTAATCCCTTTAAAGTTGTTGCAATACCTACTTTTTTAGTAGAATCAACTGTTACACCTGATATTTCATATCTAATTTCATCAAACAGGAAAGCCATGGGATTATTTATAAATGGAACTGTTGTACCAGTAGTAGTACCGTCCTTTTTAGTAACTTTTCCTTCAATATACAAGTAACTTTCACATGGTAGTGTGTAAATGTCTTGATTTTGTATGGGAATACGAATTTCATCGTTATTGTTTAATTTTGATGAAGTGTAAGGGTTGTGGGTGTGATATTCTTTTTCCCATAGGGTTTCGTCGAATGTTGGACCCTGAGCTATATCCAGTATATCCATTTTCGGTTACTTTTAATCCAATTCTCTCTAAGAAACGAATGTTCTCGCGTGTTAACTCCTCCACAGCTGAAGAGCTACTAATGCGGATTCCCGTAGGTTGTTCGCTTTTAAATGTTAAACCCATGGTTTTGTATTAAAGTGTTGATTTTAAATGTAATCTAACCGTAATAGGCTCTTCTCGGAAATCTATCAAGTTACCGTCTTGATCCAATACGTTCAACACGATGTCTGAAATGAAAGTGGTGTTCAAAGGTAGATATACCAGGTTTTGCGGCTTTTCAACAATTTTAAATCCAGGTGGTACACTGGGGTAAAAAGTATGTATTATATGAGTATTTGCTCCATCTCTGTAAGCTCCTTGTATAATATTACAAGTTATGTCTATACTATTGACTTTTAATATTGTTACAGTTTGTTTACCGGAATGTGTTTTATTTGGTTCTAAAATCGCTCCATCTTTGGGAAATCCTAATAAATCACCAATTGAGTCTGACTTACTGAAATCTATATAATATTTTGAAGTAAGCTCAGCTTTCATTGTATTGTTATTACCTTTTAGCGTTATATTGTCTTTTCCCATTTTATTTTGCAAAAATTCATTAATATGATCAATTTCATAAGAACCTGTGGGTAGAGTGCAAACTTCCAAGTCTGTAAACTTCCCACTGGCATCTTTTCCTTTATAATAATGTAATAAGTTATTTTTACCTTCCGTAACATTGGGAATAGAGTTGTAAGTTGTAAAATCCAACAGTGCTGCCTCCCAAAATCTTCCTTTTTGCAAGCGTAACGCTGGAAAAAGGATACTTCGTAAAGTGGACGATTTTCCTGTTAATGATACCGTATAGGAAGACATCTCAATAGTGACTGATACTTTTAGCTAGGAATTCCAAACATAAATGGCCGCATATTGAAGTATTATCAGGTTGTTCTCTTTTATAGTTGTAATATATGTTTTTAGCAGATTTAAAGTAATGTTCAAGTTCTTTAGGTGGTGGCAAATTTCCAAAACTATCAAAATAATATACATTACTATTTAGTTTCTTATAACACACCCAATGGGTGCCGGACCCTTCAGTATTATCCAAATTTACGATTCCAGTCTCATTTTTCCATATTTTCTTTGGTAAACTGTCTTTCATAAATACTCCGCGGAAAAATGGTATTTTTAAACAGGAAATATATTTAAATAATTCAACATTAGTCAACGCTTTATGTGGTATAACCAATTGATTTCTTTTATTTAATATGCACGATACGGTCTTAGGTATAGACCAGCCCCGTTTTTTACCATTGACCATATTGTCGGTTTTTTATTATTTTTCCTCGGAGAACGTCTTTTTAGTCTAATATTACCACCATGTTTTCTCTTGGTTGATCCTTTTTTATTCTTACCCCTCCTTTTTCCACCTCCTACCGCTGTTTTAGCCTTCATACCTGCTGTTACCGCTAAAGCTGCTGCTTTTTCCGCAATACTAGCGTCACTAGACTTTACTCGTTGCCAAGCTATATTCGCTAGCTTTTTATCAGCGATTGACCTATTTTTTGAATCGGTAAACGTGGAATATGCGATATCGTGTTCTTTACAAGCCTGATCTAACTTATTTATGCCTGGATCACCTCTTTCCAGTCGTTTTTTCAATTTAGTTCCTGGTCCGCAATACTGATAACCTCCCGGTATGTGAAATTCGTATGGTAAAGCGTCTATTGCTCTGTTTACGATAGATCCTACTGGAATACGATTTAAAGCTTTACTTAACAGAGAAACCGCTGTGGACGTGATACCGCCTCCTTTCCGTATAGTGTCTCGATATGGACTGGTGTAATGAAACGCCATGATTGTCTTTTATATTCGAAAAGCGTAACCCATGTGTTACCTCTATGACAGGTTGCACATAAATGATGTAATATATGGTGTTATTTAATTAAATATCAAAATCACCCCAATCTGATGATCTAAACTTTTGTGTGTTATGATTAAAAAAATATTTATAAAGAATTTCTTGTTTCATCCATGTATTTCTCATTTTTTCGTCAATAGGTTTATGTTGTCCTGCTGCAATATAATTATGCATATCAAATAATAAATTACCTATTACTTTAACAAGAAAATTAACAGTTACAGCGTTATTGGCATAATCAGGGTCTGCAACATTTGTTAATCGTTTGTTATCACAATTCCACCATTTTTTTCCAGTTGGCTCTAATTGTATTATCTGTTCATAAGTAACAGCATCACCAGGCTTTTCACCAATACCTAAATTTGTCAATAACTTTCCTTTACCATCCCAAACATA
Organism: Neoaliturus tenellus; assembly: GCA_030545055.2. Classification (NCBI taxonomy): domain Eukaryota; kingdom Metazoa; phylum Arthropoda; class Insecta; order Hemiptera; family Cicadellidae; genus Neoaliturus; species Neoaliturus tenellus. The sequence continues at coordinate 6,498,774 of CM061532.1, read as the reverse complement.
ATTGTTTTCTTCAAGCAAAGTAAACTTTTTATTTCCTTGTACAAATACATCTCCTTGACGTGTTACTACTTGGTTTTGTTTCACAAAACCGGAGGTTTCTTGTTTTAAAGTTTCCTTCATTTGACCCACCGTTGCACCATCTGATGGTGCAAAACCATCTTTTACATTCGCTAAACAATTACCAAGACAGTCAATAACTCCTACATCACGTGTAATACAATGATCTTTGATGTATTTTAAATTTACAGCATCATTTTCATTTTTTGGATAACCTATATCGTTAATAACAAATTTATAAAAAGAAAACCCATCTTTTGTCTTTTCAGGTATTATAGAATGTAAATAGCGTCTATTTATGCTGTCTTTTTCATCTACAGGGTCTGCTACGTTAGATATACGTCGATTTTCAGCATTATACGTTTTTCCATCGAATTTTAACGTATTTTTCAATTCCGATGATAAATAACCTCTGTTTATTGCATCAGCGTTTTGATTTGGCTTACCGACGTTGGAAATTCTATGATTACCCGCGTTATATGTGTTTTTGTCTAGTTTCAGTGTTGGTAATATCTCTTTTTTTAATACTTTTAAATTTATTGCATCATTTTCATCTGTGGGATCATTAATGTTTTTTAACCGTTTATTACTAATATCATAATCTCCATCAGGTGTTTGTGGTAAGCCAGCACCTCTTTTTAAAGTATTAAAGTAATATAATCCATCCGAGGAATATCGTCCGAACTTGTCAACACTCATGGTGCAACTGAATAACATTCTAGAGTGTAACCCATTTTTATAATATTAGTCTCGATTTCTAACCCATATCAGTTTTTATACAAATTCTTAGTCTTTATCAGTTACATTTTCATCGCTCCCGGGACATTTAAAATATTTAAAATTTCCACTAACTAATGCTCCGTCTGATTCATTTCGAAACACATGATTTTTATGAATAAATTGTTCACCAGACAATTTTCTAAATCCGCTAAATGAATTTGGATCTGCAATTAATATATTTTGATAATCATTTACATCCATTAATTTAAATCTTTGCTTATTATAAATAAACTCTTTATTTGCACTGTCATATTGTAATGTTTGTCCTACAGTTGCAGCATCATTTGGATCTCTTCCATTATGCAAGTATTTTATTACTTTATTTTTACATGTAAAAAATCTAAAAGAATGATCTGGATCTAGATGTACGGTTTGTGATAAAGCAGCTGCATCATGTTTTTCATAACCCCATCCCATATTTGATAACCCTTTACCCATGCAATCCCAAGCATTATTTTTGTATGTTAATAAATTAAATTTTTCATTACCTTGAACAAATTCATCCCCTTGCTTTGATACTACTTGATCTTGTTTTACAAAAGAGGTTGTTTCTTGTTTTAAGGTTTCCATCATTTGACCCACTGTTGCACCATCTGATGGTGCCGAACCATCTTTAACATTCGCTAAACAATTACCTAGACAATCAATAACTCCTACATCACGTGTAATACAATGATCTTTTATATATTTTAAATTTACAGCATCATTTTCATTTTTCGGATAACCTATATCGTTAATAACAAATTTATAAAAAGAAAAACCATCTTTTGTCTTTTCAGGTATTAATGAATGTAAATAGCGTCTATTTACGCTGTCTTTTGCATCTTTAGGATCATCTACGTTGGATATACGTTTATTTTCAGCAGTATACGTTTTTCCATTGAATTTTAGCGTATTTTTTAATTCTGATGATAAATAACCTTTGTTTATTGCATCAGCGTTTTGATTTGGCTTACCAACATTGACAATTCTATGATTACCTGCGTCATATGTGTTTTTCTGTAGTCTTAATGTTGGTGATATATTTTCTTTTAATACTTTTAAATTTATTGCATCGTTTTCATCTGTGGGATCTTTTATGTTTTTTAACCTTTTATTAGTTATATCATAATCTCCATCAGGTGTTTGTGGTAAACCAGCACCTCTTTTTAAATTATTTGCGTAATATAACCCATCCGAGGAGTAACGTCCGAACTTGTCGACACTCATGGTGCAACTGAATAGTAATCTAGGGAGTAACGCATTTTTATGAGATTACCCCACGGTTTCGGAGTTCATCCACTAAAGCCACCCATTCGTTTTCCAATCCAGTATGACCCGCTTCTTTAGCTTCATGTATTAGTTTCATTCTATCCACCAATTTATTGATATTATTGTAATAAATCACATTTGTGTTATATAGTTTCTTCATTAAACCTGTACCTGTAACAGATTTGTTTCTTTTTCTTGGTTCTGGAGCACTTATATCCAAAGTGGATGACACAAACCTTCGTTTTACAGGTTTTCTTGGCATTATCGGCATTGGTTGTCTTCTCGTTGTTGGTATTAACTTGGATACAAATACTCTATATTTTAAAGACCTAGATCTAAAAACTGGCTGGTCAGCTAAATACTTCCTCCTGTATGCATTGGTGTGTTCCAAAATCTGTTTATATGCTTCCATATCTTCTTCTTTAACTAACAATTCTAAAGGCTTTTTTTCAAATAATAATTCAAATAATCCTCTTGTGCCCTTATATCTTTGATTACCAACAATAATATTATCATCTTCATCAATGTTTACCGGGCTATTACCAACCATTAAACCTTCTTCTGTTAATCTTACTCCATAACTATGGTAGTTTTTATTAGGATTTATTCCAGCTAACATTTTTATCATGTATTTCCTTCCTAAAGGTCCTTTGTTATGAATGTTTTCACCCAACAAGCTTATGTTTGACGGACCTTCCCTTGCTTCTTCTTCTTTTTCCTCTTCACTAGCAGTTGATACATCTTCATGTCCTCTTTTAGCTTTTACTTCATATAATTCTCTTATACCACTATAGTCTGGTGATTCTAGCTCTCTTTCAGGTTCTTCACCGGTAAAACCACTATATGTAGAGGATTCCAGGTCTTCATCACTAAAATCTTCTGATTTTATATTTTCTCTTTCAAACTTTGTAATAGGTGCAATTGCATCTCCTTCCAAAACGGGTTTAGCAAATTTTTTGTTTAATTGTTTCAAGGGTTCAGTAATAGGTTTAAAAGTAGATTCAAGAAATTTCTCCCTTTCGCTAATACCTAATTTTAATGCTCTGTTTTTATCCCGAATAGAATCACTAAGTGATTTTATTTCCTTTATTAACTTTTCTTGGTTAACCATGTTTGTAGCAAGACGTGTTGTACAACAATGAATGTTTTACATCATGATCAGTGTATTAGTATAAATTTATCAAATCCTATCCTGTATCGACCATTGTTTAGCGGTTGTTCCTTTATAATTGTTAAAAACCCATACTTTTCAGCCCAAGCCTTTCCACACAACTCTTTAAATCGTTCGAATGGCATATCCGCACTTACATGGTCATAATATATGTGTTTTAGGTTGGTTTCATCCTGTTTAAATACAATTAACATGTTTGCATTGTCTCTAATGAGCTGTTTCGGTATTTTGCTGTAAGTTTGACCAATATAAATGCTATCTATGTTGTTATGTCGACCCATGGCGAAGTAATTCCTTATTGTATTTTGATTTTCACAAGATACATCGTCAAATATGAATACTGAGAATGGTTTAGCCTCTTGCGGTTGCATGACACTCTCGCTCGCGTTAAATTTAAAATATTTAACTTCAGGTACATTATTGAGTATTTGTTCCAATAACTGATATTTTGGTTGTTGTAGTGACTTTGAAAATACATATAAATTATTAAAACGTAAGCCTTTAGGGTTTGTAATCAAATTGAATACTACATTTGTTTTTCCACAATTGGAAGGACCGGTAACCAGACAACGCACCGTGTTTGGTAACAAAACACCGTGTTTCCCAGTATTGAATTGAGAACCATCCACTGTGAGTTCATCTATATTATTAATAGTAAAATTGTCTTTTTGCGGTATTATCTCCATCCTTTGTAATGGTTCAACCCAAAATGATGCTCTATCATTATATTAGATCCTTTTTAGGTATCCAAGAATCTTCCGTCTTATTAAATCCTAACCATCTTACTTTAACCTTATCTTTTTTGCGTTGCAACACCTTTTCTACTAGATATACATCACCTACTGTTGATTTTAACATTTCATGTCCATAAAAACCTCCTTCAAGCAATTGTCCTTTATTATCTTTTAAAATGTAAGTTTCTGGTACTGTAGGTTGCACCTTAAATACGGTAAATACCTCATTTGTCCAGTTCGGAAGATATCTTTTACTGAATACACCTTTGTATTTGCTTATTCGCACTTTATCACCAACATTAAACCTTTTAGGCTTTAGTTTTTCAACTTTTGGTTTAGTATTCATTTTTATACGTTTTAATACAAGTTTTTCATTTTTATTAGTCACCTGGCTTGGTTTCATACCGATAGTTCTATGAAACTTGTTATTGTAATCGCTTATAAGTTTTGGTAACACATCAATCCATACGTGTGATCCTCTGTTGGAAAACATCTTATACATCGCACCTTTTAAAGTTCTGTTAAATCTTTCAATTATTGATGCTTTTACCTCTGAATTGGTTGAGTAATGGTTAATGTTGTGTTTTTTCATTAAATTTGCAAATTCCTTATTAAAATATTCTTTTCCATCATCAGTTTGTAAATGTTTTATAGTATGTTTGTCTCTTTGTATAGCTGTTTCCATTGCTTTTGTAACACTTTTGCCACTTTTATCTTTTAGTGGTAAAGCATCTGCCATTTTTGAAAAACAATTAATAATAGTCAATATGTATTTAAATCCTCTATTTTGTTTACTATAAGGAATCATTTCGATTAAATCCGCTTGATATAAATCATTTATTCCTTTTATCACTGTATTTCTTCGTGGAAACTTTCTTCTTGCAGGTTTATGAAGCTCGTTGACAATTTCTTGCTTCAAGTTCTTCATATTGCAGGTTTGAATGTTTCATGTATCACATGTATAATCACAATGAATGTTGTCTTAAATATTCACATCATTTATATAGGTCAAGGTCATCCAAACTTGTGTAAAAAAATGGGGAACACGGCGTTTGACTTGCCGTGTTCCCCATTTTTTTACGGAAGGAGAAAGGAATAAGGTCGAAGTTGTAGAAGGACGAAGAATAGGTTACTAGTCGATAGGGTTTAGAGAGTAGTGGCCAAAAGGAAGAGTGTGAATTTTATCCGGCATAATATGCCTTTTATCATCTCGAGCTGATAGTGCCCTTTTAACTTCAGTGACACTGTAGACCTCATGTTTAAAGCTTCTGATAGTGTTGAACGTTGCAGACATTGTAGAATCTTCAAACAAGCAGGTCTTGTAATGGTCAAACGTCACATGTTTCTTCAAGTACGATGTTTTGACTCCTTTTGCTTTCTTGACTGTCGGTGTGTTGTTCTCGTTGTACATTTTAAATGAATACAATTTTGCCATCAGTGCCACTATTTCTTCTAAAGGCATTCCATTTGCTTCATCTTTAAATTTTCCGATTACTTTTTTATTCTTTTCGTTGTAATTTGGATGGTTCTTCGGATAGTCAGAGAAGTCAAAATCGTCTTTGTATGGGAAACTCCTTAGGTCTTCATACATGTCCAAAGTCTTTATCCAGTAGATAAACGCGTCGGTATCCATGTATGCAACTCCAATGTTGTCTCTTCCGTAGTGTTTAACCATTTTGTTGTAATGGAAATCATACATTAAAGTTTTACTTATATCCAAAATTGACATTCCAATGTATAACGGACGATCCATCACTATTGTTGTTTTCTTCATACTTACGGCAACTAGATCTTCGTTTATAATCATAGATGTTCCAAAATTTGGTTTTTGCACTAATTTTTCCAATTTCTTAGGATCACTTACTAATTTTACAATCTTGTGTTTTCTTTTGTTTTCTAAGGTCTTCCCGAAGATGGCGTTGTTCATCAATTTGTAAAAGTCCTTTTCAAATGCTGATGTTGCTGCTGCTCTTCTTGTAGTGTTGGAATCAATATATGGTTTCAACCAACAAGACTGGGTGAATTCAATTGCTCTATGAATTCTCACCACACGTAGACCCAATTCAAGAGCTTGTTGAACTACCCAGTAGTGAGCCACATACCGATCTTTATTCTCCAACGTCATCATCAATTTCGGCCATCTTCCTGTCGGTGAAACTTCAGTCTTGGCTAGGAGAGGCAAGTCGTAGTGATGGTCATGAAGGTGCTCCGGATATTCGAAATCACAGTCCAAAATATAGCCTTTTGGACCATTCTTTGGAATCTGTGAGATGTCACCGATGGTGGCCGGGTCGATCCATTTGAAGTCAGCGTAGGGAAGCGGATTTGACATTGCCCAACCATAAAGGTTGTTTGCGTCAAAGTAACCAAGGTAGACCGATGGTTGTCTCTCATCGAAGCCTGGGATGTACTTGTTGTTAGCTTTGACATGACGTGTTACAGCTTGTGTCAAACCGCCCCGTACACCAGATTCTATCATGAGCACCATATCAATATCTGTTAGAAGTTCCAATCGACAGTTGGTTGACTTTAGCATAGCTTGCCATGCTAATCCTGGAGATGTGTACGAGTGTAGAGGGTCCAGTCCATAGGCGGAGAAGCAGGTGTTTCGAAATTCTTCCATCACATCGCACAGCAGAGTTACGTCCAATTTTATGTAAAAGTCGGAATATTCCCCTAAGGTTTGAATGTTTAGTTGGTTCCAAACATTACAAGCATGATTGTAGTCTTCAACGGAGATTTCACTTTCATTTAACTTGCTATTGAAGGCTTCAATCGGTGGCAGACTGGTTTCTTCGAATTTTTCTGCAGAAGTTATGTAATCATAGGGGAACACTCCTTTACGCATTACTAAGTCCAATTTATCTTCAGGTACAATTTTGCTGGTTTCTTTTAGATCTTCTCTTCTTAGGTTCTCAGACAATTTGCTCAAACTAGATGACATAAATCTATAAGAGTCTACGAAGCGAAGTTTAATTTTACCTACTGTTTTTGAGAAACTGATGTACTTCTCCAATGTTTCAGCTAATACTTCGATTTTTCCATCATCTCGTCCTAACTCTGGGATAATGAAGTGGGAGTCATAGCCGCTAAGATTGTGTAACACGACAGGGATAAAGTTTGGCAGTTTGTAATTTATATTGCATGAATTACAAGCAGCTCCTCTGTATAACCCTGTCAGGTGATCGTGATCTCTTACTTTTTGATTTTCTTCACTGAAGCTCTTCTTGCATAAATAACATCTTGTTGCCAAATTGTATTCTTCTTGTTGATTTTGATTCAAAGGTTCCATAGGTAAAACATTACCGAATAAGCGTTGCACCTTTTCAGCAATGTCATACAACTGGTCTACGAAATACTTAGCGGCTTCTTCCCCACGGTAGAGTATCGGAGTGGATGTTAAGCCATAGTCTTGCAACTGTTCTTCAGGCAAAGTCGATTTCACCAATAAGCAAAAACTGTTAGGTTGATGCAGTTGATATTTGGTTCTTCTAGTCACCTCACCATCCGGAAGCTCCTGTGGTACTAACGTGGATTCGAAATCTGCGTAGACGGCTACTGGAATCCGATATTGGTGAACTGTTTTGTTGAATTGGATGAACGCTCGAGATGGCGGCGGCAGACTAATCTTCACTTCATAGTTGTCATTACAAAGTCTTTGGTGTTCCTTCAACCACTCCGATCCTCCACGTCTCAAATCTTTATTCGTAAAACAAAAGCATCTCTTACACACTGTCACTCTAATTTTATTTTTCGTTAATTGTCGTACAACCAATGCTTCAAAATCTTTTATCCACACATAATGTGAAATTTCGCCTTTAGTTATCAATAATAAATCAGTATGGTTTCTTTGCTCCACTTTTCCAACTCGTAGAGGATACACATTGTTCGAATCATCTAAGCCGAACACGTTAACAGAAACACCTGGATTTTGTTTCTCAAATTTTGCAATTTGATTAAGACTCACAGGATACGACATTCCTCGGAAGTTGTAGCGGTGTTCGTTTTCATAATATTCCCTACCAACTCTACAAGGATTATGTTTTACATACTTAGTTAGCATCGCATACTTAAAACATTCATTATCCCCGTTTGTAACATTTCTGCAAGAGTTGGTGTCTTTAATTTTCTTTGGTAGAGGGATAAAGCTGCTACCCCTCATACCATATCCATGCTTGTGAACCCTCACATCCATACCTTCAATCGATGATAGCGTCCAGCCAGATCCTCTTCCTTCGTGTTCTTGGAGTTTCATTAGCAGTTCATTCAAACAATCTTCTAAAATTTCGTTGATATCAGATGTGGTTGTAAGGGTTCGGTTTTTAGCAATGAATGCTCTCGGTGAGTTTTCACCATTGGTATTAGTAAACATAGCCTCCAACACCAATCCAAATTTAATAAAGTTCAATCTTGCCAATTCTTCCATCAATGTTTTTACAACTAAATTTTTAGCTTGGGTTATAAAGTTTTCCAATTCCAATTGCACATTATTAATTTTGAAATGAGTTACAACTGGTCCTGGCAAGGCTGTGGTGCGCAGTTGTCTTATTTCTTCCACTTCTTCTGTATCCTCTTCTTCCATATCCTCTTCTCGGGTACGCAGTTGTTTTACATCTTCCACTTTTTTTCCTTCCATTTCCTTTTCAATAAATCCTCCAGCTGTAGATGGTCCAGCTCCGGCAAATTGAATAACACTTGGTCTTCTTCTTTGCATTAACTGTAAATAGCTAGCCCAGTCCTTCTGCTTCTGGGGTTTTTCCAAAAACCGATCAATCGCATCCAAGTCTTCTTCACTTACTACAATCTCTTCTTTTCTGTCCTCTTCACGATGCAATTCTCGGTGTAACTGTAGATAGCTATCACAGTCGTCCATCTGTTTCTGGTAGTTTTCCAATAACCGATCAAACGCATCCAAGTCTTCTTCACTTACAACAATCTCTTCTTTTCTGTTTTCTTCATGATGCAATTCTCGGTGTAAAACAAAGATATCTTCATCTTGGAAAAACTCACCACAAATATCGCAAAGAGCCATTTTTGAACAAGTTTGGCTTTGAGTGTGCACTCGGTGAATGTCCAAGCAATAATGAGCAGCGCGCTCAACCGGGTCCCTTTATACCCGAGGTTGAAGGGTGGGGGAAGGTGACGTCATATACATCCGGTTTATCAATCATTTAGTAAATTTGGCTTTTAAACACCCATTTTCAATATATTCTTCAACAGGCTTGATAAACCAATAATGTTTGGTCTAAATCCACTACTTTGTACAAATATTTTGAAAGATGTCTGTTTGAGCAAGTTTATGTGGAACAAGGTCACTTGGAATTATTATTTTTAGCGGGGATAGAGCACTGCAATAGAGCCATGGTATAGAAGTGGTGTATCCATCCAATTGGTTTGCCCTTTTTTATACCCCCACCAACTATGCATTTATGTGGGTCAAGGTCGCGTAAAAATACCCTTTGAGCGGGGGATAAACCACTAAGCAGCATGCTAGTCCATTGCCGCAAAGTGATCTATCCCCCGCTCTGTTCTACAAAAACCTCAATCAAGTCCAAGTTCAAGTCCTAGTTTAACACTTGGTTGGGAGAATTACATTAGTTTGATACTTATTTCTACCGTTACACTTGCTCCATTCTCAAAAAGATATAAATAATATAATCCTGGGTACTGTTCTTTTTCACGTCCTGCATGTTCCTTAATAAAGTCGAAGGCCAATTTTTTTGAATATTCATTATGAAACACTTCTCTTACACAAACAAGGATTTTTTCTTCGAGAAATTTCACTTGAATTGTTGTTAGTTTGCTTACATCATCCTTGTCTATCAGGGGTAGCTTGTAGGTGAAAGTATTTGGTGGTAGTTTGTGCGTTCTATCAAGTAAACAACAAAATTTTTTATACAATTTCTGCTCATTGTCTGTAATACTATTAATACCAAACAGATTATAGTACGAAGGATCATAAGGTATACGACGATACATTTTAAGAACCGGTCAGCATAAGCGCTGGAGCTAAAATGAGAAACGCGTGCAACCCGGCCGCCTTATATCCCCACCGGGTGACCACGCCCAAGGTACCCGGAGGGGGGGGGGGGCACTTCTCGTCCGGAGCAAAAAACTTTTTGGTCAAGGTCAAAAATTTTTCCCAAAAAAAAAAATCCCGGGGGGGGGGCACTTCTCGTCCGGAGCAAAAAACTTTTTGGTCAAGGTCAAAAATTTTTCCCAAAAAAAATCCCGGGGGGGGGGGCACTTCTCGTCCGGAGCAAAAAACTTTTTGGTCAAGGTCAAAAATTTTTCCCAAAAAAAAGTTCGGGGGGGGGGGGTTCGCACTTTTTAAAAAAATAAGCCCCACTTGAGACATTTATGTTACCATAGCTGAAGCCTCCCAAGGGACCCAACTATAAACAACTCCAAAATTGTGGGTTACAAATACCTAACTGTTATATTTTTTAACAGACATTAATGTATTAACTGTGTTAATAAGACCTGACTGTTAAACACTTTGAAAGATTTTACATATTTAGGTCAAGGTCACAAAAAAACTTTAAAAAAATAAGCCCCACACCCCCCTTTGGGGGTGTGAGGCACTTAGGTTGTCATCGCTGTAGCCTCCGAAGAGACCCAACTATGACAACAAGGCAACATCCAATGTCGTGTACCCTTCGCCACGCAAGACTTGTAAACATTTACTGCATTGTTTTTTCAGTAGCTAACAAAGATTCATTTACATAATTTTGTGTTTCCAGAAGGAAACAAACAAACTGAGGACACCCTAGTGGCTTACGTCCTCGTCCGAGTGCAGAGGCCGCCGCAACCTTTTGCATGCCAGCGTACAAACGGACATGCTCCCAAATGCCATCCGCAACCTTTTGCATGCCTGGCAGGAGCCTACCGATAATTAAAATAGGCTTTACACGGGGGCCTACTCCCGTAACCTATCTTTAATATTTTTAATTTACAATGCATTGAATTTTTACAAGTCTTTGTGGGTCAAGGCCACACGGACATTAAAAAATTTTGGCCCCCGTACATCCATGGCGAACCACGAATGTTCGGGGGCCTTGGGGACTAAAAACACAAATAGCTAACAAAGATTCATTTACATAATTTTGAGTTTCCAGAAGGGAAACTAACTGAGGACACCCTAGTGGCTTACGTCCTCGGTCCGAGTGCAGAGGCCATCGGCTTATTACCCCCATATAGGCGTACAAACGGACCAACTCCTATTTCTCAGCCGCATTGAAGCATGCATGAGAGTTCTCAGCCGCATTGAAGCATGCATGAGAGGAGCCTACCAATTATTAAAAGTGGCTTTACACGGGGGCCTACTCCCGTTCCCTGACTTTACAATTTACTTTGAGCATTGAAAAAGCTCAAGGGGGGATTGCTAAAACAAGCGTATACACTTTAGAAACAAATAACACACTTACAACACACAATTGAGCTCAACGTAGTCAATGCTGGAACAAGCACATACACAATAAACACATAACAAACAAGACACAAAGGATAAAAGACACAGGAGACATAGGGTATAAGTAAAACACTCTCATATAAAGCAATTCGCAATACCCAAACGCAAGCGCAATATCTTACAACTAATACAAGTCTTAAAGTTAGAGTAGACTTCGCTAAACACTGAAGGCGCCATTCAATGTTTAGTGATGCCTATGGCGGTCCGTCCCGGTCGTTCACGTTCAACGCGCGGGAGCGGACTGCGAGCCGGCTCTGGCTGGACCCCCTTATATCCCCGCCGGGGCTGCCACACCCAGGATATCAGGGGTGGGGGAGGGGGTGGGGGTGGGGGTGGGGGGGGGGGGTCGCACTTTTTGTCGGGGGGGGGGGTTCGCACTTTTTGCCGGGGGGGGGGGGGTTCGCACTTTTTGTCGGGGGGGGGGGGGGGGTTCGCACTTTTGCCGGGGGGGGGGGGGTTCGCACTTTTTGTCGGGGGGGGGGGGGGTTCGCACTTTTTGTCGGGGGGGGGGGGGTCAGGTACGTTAAGTGGGTCAAGGTCACCCACGACACTTGTACTCTAAGTGTTGGCTGTACCCCCACCACAACTGGGTCCCTAGGCTGCACAACACCGCTTCGCCAGTATGTCTCCGGCTTCCATGCGGTGCGTCTCGCTGTTCCATAGCTCTCTATATGTAAGTAATTTTACAAGTTCTGAATGTAGGTCACTACACTTTAACTCTGGGACGATATCGACTTGTAGTATTTCAGTGTTTTGACTCAAGGTCATCACACTTTAACTCTAGCACATCGGTTATCGTACCAGAGGTGCTCAATAACCTAACTTGTAATGTTTAGGGTGGCGTTTGCACGCCACATGGTATCGCCATGACTGTCCAGTCCAAGTTTTGAGTTAAATTAATTTTACTGTAATCTTTTCCATTTCCGCTTCGTTTTGCCAAAGTATAAGGTGTCGCTTAATAAAGTGGTATTTCTCTAAAGTTATAGGAGATTGCAGGGATACAATTAGTTTATTTAGGAGACTCTTCATCTTGGAGTTTAACACAATTTCCACTTTGACTTTGCTTCCTCGGCTCTCACAGCCTAAGCTGTACAGAAATGTTTCTTCTAGTGCCAACTCGGGCCAAGAGAACAGTGTGTTGACTGTAGGACAGCTCATGGTGAAGTGATGCGATACTCCAGCGTTAAGCCTCACCTTCCCCCGCCACTGTGACCTTCCCCCACTCCTGCTGTTTCCCCCACCTCTTTTCCCTTGACTCGTGCGCTACAAGCAGTCTCTCAGTATTGTGTGGACTTTTGTGAGGAGACGCCATGTCGCGGGACACTTTGGGTAAGAAACTTAGTCGTGTTAAGGCTTTATTAGTTGCTCACTGTCCACCACTCAAAGTTAAGAGGGTTTCGACTTTAGCTAAGTGGCGCAAACTATTGCGCGGACACCCTAAGTTTTATACAAAACGGACTAATGTCAGTTTTACTGATGAGGATTTGTTTAAAATATTGGATGAAATGACTTTTCCTTGCAAAATTCAGTTAGTTACTCCCATTCCTGACAGTTTAGAGTCTTAGTCTCTCAAGCCGATATACCTAGAGTACACAGAGCCGGACAGTCAGTCGCTCGGTGTCTGTCGTAGGGTGCGCATCGCGGTTGTAGTACTGGTCTAAAGTAAGGCAGCTGGGCTAGTTCAAGGTCACCCGAGCGGTGTCACATGACGGTTTAGGCAGAGTCACGTTGCAAACTTCAAGTTTCCTCTGCACTTTTGCTGTTTCTCATCGCAAATTCGCTCCAAGTCGTCAAGGTCATGGGAACCGGACTAAAACTCGGAGCGTAGTGCGAGAAACCGCAAAAGTGCCAAAAAATTTTAGGTTTCAGCGTGACCTTGACCTTTGTGACATCGATGACGTCATTTTGGTGCATAAGGGGTGATGACGTCATCCGCACGTCATTTCTGTGACGTCATGGGTGTGACGTCATGGATGTGACGTCATTAGTGATGACGTCATCGATTGCGTCATCGATGACGTCATCGATGACGTCATCAGTGGGGTCATTGACCTCGATGACGTCATCGCTCAGGTGACCTTGAAGTGAGCCAGCAGCCTTACTTTTGCACTACTTACTTTAAAACGTACAGTATTTTTTTTTTAATTTCTAACGAAAATTTAAGTTAATAATAATTATTCTTAATTTTATTTAGCATGCATTTTTAACAAACGCTAAAATAGTAAAATATTTATATGTTTTTCATATCGTTTAAATTTTCATAAATATAAATAGGCCCATGGATGTTCTTGTCTTTCAATGCAAAATAAAAATTGATCATCATTATCATGCAAAAGTGTTGAACCATATCTCTCAGATTTTTGTAAGCTTAGTCATTAATTTAAATTCTCATAAACAATTTTAAATTCCTTTGTGCTTAGGCCTAGTAACGCCTTTACAAGCTTATCACAAAAAATATTCCTTTTTATAGGCAATAATAGGTGTAGGGTTGCTATGTTTCACTTCAGTTCCCACAAAATACGATTGCATGATAAGCACTTTAAAGATAATTAGTTTCGAGCTGGCTTGTTCACGGATGCAACTAAAAGTTTTTTTTAATTTTATTTATTTTATTTTGCATCTAAATATTGTAAAATTAAATGCTGTTTTATTTTATATATTGTATTGTCGTGTTCCTTTTGTTCAAAAATATGTTTTTTTTTCAAATAATATTAGTTTTCTGCTGTAGGCCTAGTTAAATGAGTGTGGATAACTAAATTTTTTGTATTATTTTTTCATAAATGCTTTTTAAGGTTGTAAACCATAATGTATACCTTTTTGTCACGAGTTGATTTTATATGAATGTTCAGGCTTCATCTATTTTATTATAGTTATGGCACGTGGGCGGGTTGGCAGTTGCGTGTGGACCAAATGCTTTTTGAAAGCAATGAAACAGATTTTTTAATAAACGATTGCTTGGAGTTGAACGATTATTTGGAGTGCAAGCAATTTTTTGATGTAAAGCCAGGGGAGTGTTGTTTAAGTGTGTTTCACATGAATATAAGAAGTTTTTCGAAGAATTTTGATAATTTATTAGTTTATTTAGAATCCATTAAAATTAAATTAGACATCATAGTTTTATCAGAATGTTGGTTGAGCGGGGGGGAGGTGGGTCACATTGACGGGTTTGATGTTGCGATGACGGACAGACAGAAGAACAGGAATGACGGCATGGTAATATTTTATAGTAAAAAATTATCTGCAAAGGTTACACAAGTAAATATCAACCAGGTTTTTGGTCTTTCTTTGGAGTTTTCTTACTTCAATAAACTTTTCAACATTCTTGCTGTTTACAGAACCTTTGATAGTGATGTTATTTATTTTTTGGAGGGGTTGGAAAATTATTATGATTCATTAAGCAAAGATAAAAGGTGTGTTTTTTTAGGGGACATCAACATTGATCTATTAAAGTCTGATGCAATTACTGACTCTTACTTAAACTGTTTATTGGGTGCAGGACTAGCACAATGTGTTGACAAGCCGACAAGGGTGACAGATCACAGCTCCAGCTGTATCGACCACAATTTTGTTCGTTTCCAAGACATGTCTCAAGTAAAATCAGCTGTCATTCACTCTCACGTTACTGACCACAACAGCACTGCCCTCACTATCTCTACGAAAGATAACGCACACGCTGACACACAGATAGACACGGCGCCCCGCACTTATACCGACAATATACTACTGACTGGACTAATTTCACAGGTTGACTGGAGCCCCGTACTTAATAGTTTTGATGTTAATTGTTGTTCAACCTTGTTTTGTAACAAAATAACTGAATGCATTTCAGCATCTAAAAAGGTAATTGGGAGTCGATCGTCGAGATTTACCCGAATAAAGCCCTGGATCAATTTTAATTTAATACGTTTAATTAGGGAGAGGGATAAATTGAGCAAAAAAATTAAGAAACAACCTTTCAATGCATTGCTAATAAACAGGTATACGTATGTGCGTAATACTTTGGATAAAAGTATTAAAACAGCCAAAAGAGATTATTACAGAGGTAAATTAAATGTGTCTGGTAGGAATCCTAAACAGTTTTGGAGGGTGATTAATGAACTGTCAGGTAGTCACACTTCTAAAGAAATATTTGACTTTGAGAAATTTCTGCCGGGATCCTCAACAGATAAGGAAATAAAAATTCAAATTTCAAACGAATTTAATAATTTTTTCACTAAAGTTGGCTCTAACTTAGCAAGTTCAATTAATTCTGGAGGGGCTCCAGTTATCGACGATGCGGATACTCACTCGACTCTACATTCACTTTTACTCCTGTTACAGAACGCGACATTGTACGTTACGTCCGGGGTCTACGCGGCGGGTCGGCGCCTGGGCATGATGGCATCTCGGCCTCGGTCCTGAAGGATAATATCTATTTTATGTCAACTCCTCTTCATCATATAGCTAATCTCAGTCTATCCTCGGGATTTTTTCCTGACGTATTAAAATTAGCAAAAATTATTCCCTTGCATAAATCAAACGATTACGCAGACATGAACAATTTCCGCCCGATTTCCCTGTTAAGTGTTATTGCCAAGATCATTGAGAAAATTGTCAAGGACCAACTTGTTTCTTACCTCCAAAAATTTCATATTATTTGTGAATCTCAGTATGGGTTCAGAAATGACAAAAATATTTCGGACGCTCTTTTCGACATTAATAAAGACATAAATGACACTATTTCCTCTAATAAACGTTCAATTCTAATTTTTTTGGATTTAAAGAAAGCTTTTGATTCAGTGGATAGAAACCTTTTGTTACAAAAATTACATTTTATTGGGGTGCGTGGCAGCGCCCTCGCTTGGTTTAGCAGTTATCTCTCTGAGAGACTGCAGACTGTCTCAATCGGCGGGGTGTTAAGTGATGTTTTACCGATTGATTACGGAGTGGTCCAAGGATCGACCCTTGGCCCTGCCCTCTTTCTAATTTACATAAATAATATTTCAAAACTTCACACCAATGGAAAATTAACTTTGTTTGCAGATGATACACTCATTTTTGTAACTGGAAATACCTGGGCTGAGGTAAGAAATAAGGCAGAACACGATTTGTCGTTGCTTAAGAAATGGCTTGACCAAAATATATTATCACTCAATGTTTCAAAGACAAAGTTTATGCCGATTTCGTTACGGAACACCACGGATTATCAGCTTGACAATTTGGTAATTCATGTCTGTGGCAATCGTTTTTGCAACTCTTGCTCTTGCGAACAAATAGAACAAGTTCTGTCATACAAATATTTAGGAGTTGTTTTTGATTCAAATGTGAAATGGTCTGAACATATTGAGTTCCTAAAGAATAAACTACGAAAATACATTTATGCTTTTAGACAAATAAGTGATGTTTTAAATGAAAAAGAAATTAAAACTGCCTATTACGCATATGTTCAGTCCTTGCTATCATTTGGCATCATTGCATTTGGTGGTGCGTTTAAAACCGTTCTCGAGCCACTTTTTGTCACTCAAAAGTCTATTCTTAAGGTTGCTTTCAAAAAATGTAAAAGGTATCCCACCAATGATCTTTTTTCAGAAACTGGTGTTTTAACAGTTAGACAACTGTTTCTCAAATTCATCTTGGTCAATATGTACAAACATTTTGACGCTCTTTTCGAAAAAACTACGCACTCGTATGGAACTCGTTTCTCAAGAAATGTAGGAATAATAGTGCCTCAATCAACCAAAACTTTCTCTCGAACTAATTCGTTTTATATTTCTCAAATAGTCTACCGTAATATGTGTCTGAGGTACAGGAACGCCGAGATTTTTAATCAGCCGTCACTTCATTCTTTTAAAAAACAAGTCGTAGAATGGCTTGTTTCCTTAAGTTCCGAACAAACCGAGGATGTGTTATCGCCCTGGGCCTGGCCTGACCGTTGACCCCACACGGTCCCATCCCTCCCCTCTCACCATCACTGAATCATTAATTAATTACTGTTTGCACTTTAACGTAACTTCAATTACCCAAGCTCAAATAAAGTTTTTACTTATCTTAGTTAATTCGTTTTTATGACAATATTAAATCCCTTCTTGTTGAACTGTGTTTATTCATCTAATTAAGTATATTTCCCTAATAATTACAATAACTCTGCCAGCAACTAGTCTACGCACAGGCTACCCGCCCATGTAGACTCTTTCCTTTTTAATTATTAAAGTGCATTGCAAAATAGTTTTAATTTAAAAGTCGATTGTTATTAGGTTTTTTTTAGTTATAGGTTTGAAAATAAGTAGAATTAGATTTTTTTTTTTTGTATTTGCACTTTGTGATTTATGTAATTGTATTCTATTGGGAATAAAGTCAATTTCATTTCATTTCATTTCATTTCATTTCTTTATTTACATCTACAGTACAATTTGAATGCAAAAGTTACAATGCGGAAATTAATTTAAATAAAATCATTCTTCGTGGGAATCAAATCATCCTCTTTAGATAATATCAAACGTTATTTTCGCTCCATCAAACTTAAATCTACTCCACCACCCTACAATTCACTCTACCATCCTACAATTCACTCCACCATTTCACAATCCATTCTTCCATCCTATAATGCACTCCACTATCCTACAATACACTCCACCATCCTACAATCCACTCCACCACCCTACAATTCACACTACCATCCTACAATCCACTCCACCATCCTACAATTCACTCCACCATTTCACAATCCATTCTTCCATCCTATAATGCACTCCACTATCCTACAATACACTCCACCATCCTACAATCCACTCCACCACCCTACAATTCACACTACCACCCTACAATTCACTCTACCATCCTACAATTCACTCCACCATTTCACAATCCATTCTTCCATCCTATAATGCACTCCACTATCCTACAATACACTCCACCATCCTACAATCCACTCCACCACCCTACAATTCACACTACCATCCTACAATCCACTCCACCATCCTACAATTCACTCCAACATTTCACAATCAATTCCACCATCCTACCATCCAGCAATGCACACTACCATCCTAACATTCGTTCTACCATCCTAAAATCCACCCCACCATCCTATAATCCACTCCACTATCCTACAATCCATCAAACAATACGATTTTATCGGTAAATAATGTATTATATTTACCCAACTAAGATATTGTATTGTTTATTACTATTGGTTTCACAGGAAGAACTTCCATTTATTATGAGTAATGCTAACCTCAATACAGGATTATACCTTTAAGAGATACCAAAATTTTTCTTAAAAAACTAATGTTATTTTTTTATAGCCTTCTGTCATAAATAGGACAACGAAAAACATTTATTGACTTTATTTATTTAAAATTTCAATATTCTACTTGAAATGTGATGGGACTTATTCCATGATCAAACACACAGTCTTTGTGGCAATCAAATATAATTTTCGTTGTTAATACTATTTTGTTATCTATTCAAGTGATTTTGCTGTATAATGTTATTCACATAACTAAACAATAAACATGCCTTCATGTGAATACCTACAAATCTATACTGTGTGAGAATGGGCTGAATAAATGTAATGCCTCTGAATAAAAAAGCACTTAAGGTTTTCCGCCTTAGTTTATCACGAAATTTGATCCAACACATGTACTAAAAGCTTCTTCTCGAATCTACCTGATTTTGTTCAACAGTTTTTTTTTAATTTCTAAAGATGTTTTAAGCATTTTTAAATATTTTGTTTAGTGTTTGTTGAATGCTGTAGTAGTTTGGGTAATTGAGTGATTGAAGAACTCGCCGCACCACCTGAAGGTTGCCGGTTTCGATCCAGAGAAAAGCTTAAACCTTTTTAATGGTTCGAAATTGGATCCAGCTCCTTTAGTCATTTGCTGCTAATTATGGACTTTGACTAATGAATCAGGTGCTATTTGTCAGTAACAAAACTATGTCTTACCTCATCCATCACACTAACCTTTCAGTCATATCCAACGTAAAATACGCACCATAGAGTGCGTAGGTTACGTCAAGAAATGTGGAACACCACTTGTATTTTAATCAATCACGCATACTTAAAGTAATATATTTTAAATTAAGTATGTAATGTTACAAAATTAATAAAAGTAATTAACTAATGAAACAGTTTTTTTATTATTATTACGTAATGCTTATATGTAATACCAAACTCTGAGCTTTTCCTATTTTAACAAGTCTTGGAATAATTGAATAATACTTAATTTTAATACTTTCATCGGAAAAATAAGTTAGTCAAAGAAAACAGTCTAGTCTTTAGTTATCAAAGAACGGCAACAATTAAACTAATTCAGGTTGTCGTATAATTATTAGTCATCGTGCAACGGTTGCCTTCGTCAATACAAAGGATGTTGATGTATATATCCATAAAAATCTGATTGAGCAAATCATAGTTTAAGTCTCTATATTATCCTTTAAGAAAATCTCAGTATGCGGTTCTAAAAAGAACCTACGTCTTATAACTTTAAAGGGGTTTAACAATTGTTGTAACATGCTAATAATTATTAACAAATAAGCTAAAAATAAATAAATTTGTTGGACGTAAGTTTGACAGCTGTATGGACCGAAATAAATATGAATTTCAGTTTTATTAAATTAAGGAATCCAATTAAAGTTTATGTCTACCATAAATGGCTATGTTCTATATTAAAAGAACCTAAAATGTCATAAAATTATACAAATAATGAACGTACTTTAAAGTATTCAAAATTACAAAGTTTATTGGTCTTCTCAATCTTTAATTTACCTCAGGTTCAATGTACGTGACCGCATGATTTTAAACTGTAGTACTGAGAAACATATTATTTTAAATTATAGTACGAGTGTACGTACAGTACACTACATACAGTGTACGTAGTGTAAGCATTTGAAAGGCTTCCAGTATGGTGGTAAAAGCAAAATACAGTTTCCTTCATCCCTCTCAAGTAAGCTGCAAATTTTGTGGCCAATATTAGAATAATTTACGTAGTACCCTGTAGTTTTGCATCGTATAAAAAATTATGTCATAAATATTTCTGGTTGAAAATACTTATTCGAAATAAGCTAAGCTTTGGAGTTATATGTCACAAGACCAATTAAAAAGCTACAATTTCAAACATTATATTTATTTAATGAGAAAATAAGCAATAAATAAATAAATAAATATTAATAAAAAGTAAAGAAATACTAACTACATTTTATTATAGCTCTCGTTAAACTGAATGACTTGGTGCAAATCTACTGAGTTTCGACTTGTCCTATTGTACTGATCTGTACCTAACAGAATAAAGTGAATTTTAATTTTGATTTTTTGAGCATCTTATAAATTTGCCCTTTCCTAATATGATGAGCTTATCAATTCTTTGACTTTGAAAGAGTATTTTTAGGCTGTCTAATGAAGTTTAAAGAAAAGAAACAAGAAAAAAACTTTTACGTGGGCGGCAACGAGAGTAGTGGGGCGCAAATTGACTCTTTGGGCTGCCTCTACACCACTTTAGGGTCCTTTTATTGACAACTTGTGGACCTCCCATGTAAGTCGGTTTACTGATACCCAAAGCTTTTTGATTACAACAAATAATTGTATCATTTCCACATTAAAAAAATTGATCTCTGAATGCAACTTTACAAAAGACAGTTTTACCCATAGGCCTATCATTTAATTTACTCCAAAACATGCGACATTAGCTTATATTTCCGTTCCACATCCTGTGACACTGTAAGTGTAGATATCTCATCAGTATACTGGGCTATGCTTTATCGATCCTTAGGTTTCCTACCGGCTGCCTGTGGCACTGTAAGTGTGGATATCTCTTATCAGTATCCTGGGCTCTGCTTTATCGATCCTTAGGTTTCCTACCGGCCGCCTGTGCCCCTGTGTGGATATCTCTTATCAGTATCCTGGGCTCTGCTTTATCGATCCTTAGGTTTCCTACCGGCCGCCTGTGCCCCTGTAAGTGTGGATATCTCTTATCAGTATCCTGGGCTCTGCTTTATCCATCCTTAGGTTTCCTACCGGCTGCCTGTGCCCCTGTAAGTGTGGATATCTCTTATCAGTATCCTGGGCTCTGCTTTATCGATCCTTAGGTTTCCTACCGGCCGCCTGTGCCCCTGTAAGTGTGGATATCTCTTATCAGTATCCTGGGCTCTGCTTTATCAATCCTTAGGTTCCCTACCGGCTGCCTGTGGCACTGTAAGTGTGGATATCTCTTATCAGTATCCTGGGCTCTGCTTTATCGATCCTTAGGTTTCCTACCGGCCGCCTGTGCCCCTGTAAGTGTGGATATCTCTTATCAGTATCCTGGGCTCTGCTTTATCAATCCTTAGGTTTCCTACCGGCTGCCTATGGCACTGAAAGTGTGGATATCTCTTATCAGTATCCTGGGCTCTGCTTTATCGATCCTTAGGTTTCCTACCGATTGCCTGTGCCCCTGTAAGTGTGGATATCTCTTATCAGTATCCTGGGCTCTGCTTTATCAATCCTTAGGTTTCCTACCGGCTGCCTGTGCCCCTGTAAGTGTGGATATCTCTTATCAGTATCCTGGGCTCTGCTTTATCGATCCTTAGGTTTCCTACCGGCTGCCTGTGCCCCTGTAAGTGTGGATATCTCTTATCAGTATCCTGGGCTCTGCTTTATCGATCCTTAGGTTTCCTACCGGCTGCCTGTGCCCCTGTAAGTGTGGATATCTCTTATCAGTATCCTGGGCTCTGCTTTATCGATCCTTAGGTTTCCTACCGGCTGCCTGTGCCCCTGTAAGTGTGGATATCTCTTATCAGTATCCTGGGCTCTGCTTTATCAATCCTTAGGTTTCCTACCGGCTGCCTGTGGCACTGTAAGTGTGGATATCTCTTATCAGTATCCTGGGCTCTGCTTTATCGATCCTTAGGTTTCCTACCGGCTGCCTGTGCCCCTGTAAGTGTGGATATCTCTTATCAGTATCCTGGGCTCTGCTTTATCGATCCTTAGGTTTCCTACCGGCTGCCTGTGCCCCTGTAAGTGTGGATATCTCTTATCAGTATCCTGGGCTCTGCTTTATCAATCCTTAGGTTTCCTACCAGCCGCCTGTGCCCCTGTAAGTGTGGATATCTCTTATCAGTATCCTGGGCTCTGCTTTATCGATCCTTAGGTTTCCTACCGGCTGCCTGTGCCCCTGTAAGTGTGGATATCTCTTATCAGTATCCTGGGCTCTGCTTTATCAATCCTTAGGTTTCCTACCGGCTGCCTGTGCCCCTGTAAGTGTGGATATCTCTTATCAGTATCCTGGGCTCTGCTTTATCAATCCTTAGGTTTCCTACCGGCTGCCTGTGCCCCTGTAAGTGTGGATATCTCTTATCAGTATCCTGGGCTCTGCTTTATCGATCCTTAGGTTTCCTACCGGCTGCCTGTGCCCCTGTAAGTGTGGATATCTCTTATCAGTATCCTGGGCTCTGCTTTATCAATCCTTAGGTTTCCTACCGGCTGCCTGTGGCACTGTAAGTGTGGATATCTCTTATCAGTATACTGGGCTATGCTTTATCGATCCTTAGGTTTCCTACCGGCTGCCTGTGGCACTGTAAGTGTGGATATCTCTTATCAGTATCCTGGGCTCTGCTTTATCGATCCTTAGGTTTCCTACCGGCCGCCTGTGGCACTGTAAGTGTGGATATCTCTTATCAGTATCCTGGGCTCTGCTTTATCGATCCTTAGGATTCCTACCGGCCGCCTGTGGCACTGTAAGTGTGGATATCTCTTATCAGTATCCTGGGCTCTGCTTTATCGATCCTTAGGTTTCCTACCAGCCGCCTGTGGCACTGTAAGTGTGGATATCTCTTATCAGTATCCTGGGCTCTGCTTTATCGATCCTTAGGTTTCCTACCAGCCGCCTGTGGCACTGTAAGTGTGGATATCTCTTATCAGTATCCTGGGCTCTGCTTTATCGATCCTTAGGTTTCCTACCGGCCGCCTGTGGCACTGTAAGTGTGGATATCTCTTATCAGTATCCTGGGCTCTGCTTTATCGATCCTTAGGTTTCCTACCGGCCGCCTGTGCCCCTGTAAGTGTGGATATCTCTTATCAGTATCCTGGGCTCTGCTTTATCGATCCTTAGGTTTCCTACCGGCCGCCTGTGGCACTGTAAGTGTGGATATCTCTTATCAGTATCCTGGGCTCTGCTTTATCGATCCTTACGTTTCCTACCGGCCGCCTGTGGCACTGTAAGTGTGGATATCTCTTATCAGTATCCTGGGCTCTGCTTTATCGATCCTTAGGTTTCCTACCGGCCGCCTGTGGCACTGTAAGTGTGGATATCTCTTATCAGTATCCTGGGCTCTGCTTTATCGATCCTTAGGTTTCCTACCGGCCGCCTGTGGCACTGTAAGTGTGGATATCTCTTATCAGTATCCTGGGCTCTGCTTTATCGATCCTTAGGTTTCCTACCGGCCGCCTGTGGCACTGTAAGTGTGGATATCTCTTATCAGTATCCTGGGCTCTGCTTTATCGATTTTCAGGTGTCCCGCCCGGGCCACCCTCCACTATTCCCGCCAAAAAGAAGGCCACAAACCTACAACCCCTTCAATAAAAAAATGTTATTGTTATTTAACATATGAGTTTGTTAATTGTTTTATGATTGCATATTTTTACATTATTTTGAATCATTTTAATGTTGATTTAGTTACATTTTTATTACATGGTACATTAAAACAAACTATGCCGATAAGAAGTTCTGCCATCAGTGTTTACTTGTACATATCACAATATCTCTTTAAATTTGAACTAAAAAATTATAATTTAATTTGGTTAAAATGAAAATAAACATTGGAAAAATAGTTTTTGGTGAATATGAAAATTGATGTGATAATGGCTCATACCAAATATAAACTTAAAAAACTATACAGAAATAAAATTATTAAGTGTATAAAACAAAATGGTGGCTTGTTAGTTTAAGAAAGCATTTTAGGACATATGTTCACATGAAATTTTTTATCTAAGAAATCACCACATGGATTTTCGGAAGAGAGTTTCCGAACACCCTGTGTATTTAAACTTCAAGATTGTTACGTCTTCAAATTAAGTTCGGCTCACACTAGATATATATGTAATTTTACGATAATGTAAATTAAACATTCTTAGCGAAAAGAGGTGGATTACTGTGCTCGCCGCTGGTAAGCCAGCTTTTACTCTAATTAAATTTAGTAGCGCTGTAAACATTGTCGCTACGACGTAAATGCTTGTTGGGCGTGTTGAAAACAGGGCGGCCGGGTGAGAGAGAGAGAGAGAGAGAGAGAGAGAGAGAGAGAGAGATACTTTGATAACTTTGATAACTTTCTTTATTTAACCTGCCCTGACTTAGACCGAAGGTCCACTCTTCCGCCAGGACAGGCAACACAATTACACTAGTACATAATACAAACGAGTTGAGGTCGTTACAACTAAATATAACAGTAAATTGTAATTTTTTACACTAATTAAATAAGTAGTTATATTTTACCGGTTCGACAGGGAATCACCCGTGACGTCAAAATGACGTAGAAGTCGCGTACCTGCATTCTTTACCCTCTTATCAGCAATTGACCCCAATTGACCTCAAATTAAAAACCAATTAGATAAGTGATATCAACATTCTTGACCTAGGGTTATCTGTTATCGGGGGGTTTTCCGACCTTGAGGTCAATTAGATAAGTGATATAAACATTCTTGACCTAGGGTTATCTGTTATCGGAGGGGTTTTCCGACCTTGAGGTCACATGTTTGTTTACATCGCTTGTGATATCAACATTCTTGACCTAGGGTTATCTGCTATCGGGGGGGTTTTCCGACCTTGAGGTCAATGATATCAATACTATTGTTTACACTATTTATCACCACGTGGTTTTAATCTTGCTTGTTGTAGATCACTTGTATTTTTCCTAGCGAATCCTCCTCTCCTGATACTTTAAACTGATTCTCTTTAAAATGTGTCTTTGTTTTTTATTTTATTTTTTACAAGTAATAAATGATTGAAATTCATGGCTCCTACCAACTTCTGACCTCTGAATATTTAAGCTGGCCACTAGAGCTGAAAACCTAAAATTATGTTTTCTCTGGTCAGAAGCAATAAATTGTTACTACTTATGATCACGAAAAAAAAACAGAAAAATGTCTTTTGAAAGAAAATGTGTTATATGTAAGAATCAAAATTGTAAATATTAAAAAGATCTATCGATATTGACGGTTGAAAATTTTTAAAAGACTAACAGTTTAGTCACTAGAGACAAAAATAAAAAACCGGTTTCCAAAAATTCTGTCTGGAAGATTAACGGTGAGAGATGTAACAAAAAGTCACTGGACCAAAATTGTACTTCATCCAATTCCCTTTCGTAATAATTCCATCACATTTTACTTTCTCCCCCTATACCATAGTATATGGAGAAAGTATTGTTTTCGTCAAAATTTTCGAATTTGAGTTGTTGGTGGATTTATCCATTTTGGTTCCCCCTGAGTCCAAAAAAGTGGTTTTCGGAGTGATGTCTGTGTGTGTGTGTGTGTGTGTGTGTGTGTGTGTGTGTGTGTGTGTGTGTGTGTGTGTGTGTGTGTGTGTGTATGTGTGTCAGGATGTAAACAGAGCTAGAGATTGCCCTAATGGTCCGATTTTAATGAAATTTGGTACATAGGTCCAAATCCACGATAATTCCAGGCGTTTTTTTCATTTTTTTGAATTTTTTATTTTTAAGGGTATTTTACCCCCAAAAACCCTCAAAAATCGTCAAAAATCAAAATTTCTCAAAAACGGCTCTAACGATTTTGATTAAAATTTTGTGGTTTATTAAGCTTAAAATGGTGAATAAAATGACACCACCCGCATCTCCGAGAAAATGCGCGTTCAAAAGTTATGGAGTAAAAAGTGTTTCAAAAATCAATTTTTTGGATTTTCAAAATAGCTGTTGTCTTGAAATAAATTTTACTTATCACCATTAAATCAAGCTCAAAAAACTAAATAATCCAGTATTTTAAATTATTGCTCTACGTCAAGTGGTTGCGGAGAAAATTCAATTTTTCGTTTAGCGGTAAACGCAGTACGTTGTTAAAAGTCACAGACGCGCGTAGGGTCAAACGAGCGCTGCTCAGCCGGTAGCTATCCGACTGAGTCATCAAGACATTAATGTTTGAAGCTTTTAACATCTTTTTTATATTGTTGGGAGAAAGTATGTGTCAGTTAACTGATACCGTTTATTTTATAGGACTAACCATTTTGCTACTAGAGCTAAAAAACAAAAATTGTGTTTTCTCTAGTAGTCCAGAAGTAATAAAATCCCACTACTTATGATCATGAAATTTGTAAAAAAGAGAAAAATGCATTTTGAGAGTAAATAAGTAGAGATACAGCGTGATATGGAAGAATCAAAATAGTAGATATTTACAAAATCTATCAATATTATCATTTGAAAATGGTTTGTCTATCTTTCTATAGTGTTTTATTTTTTTTACTTATTGAAAATAAGGTGAGTTTGGTTTAATTAATACACTTTAGAATATTTCTTTAATAAGTAGCTATTTTCTTCTCTTGAGACAGAGGCTTTTTTATTACATGAAAAGTAAATACTTTTTTTTATATTTAATATATTCCACAATCAGTAATTACAGACCTATCGTGGTAGATAAGTAGTTTTGGTTTCTATTAAACTTTGGGTGTTATAATAAAAGTAAGCGCACTAGTATATACATGACATTTATTTTTTGGTAACACATAAGAATGCTATGAACATTTTAAGAAGACCCTCTATGTGAGAGTGCATTGAAAATTAATTTCTGATGGTGCTCGTGTTTGTTATTAAAATTATGTATATACTTAAGTTTTTTAAGAAGTATGAAGCTTAATGACTTTTTTATTTGTTCTGTTTTAATACAATATGGTTGAACTGGCTCTTATATTTATTTCAGTTACTTCTATACTTTCATAAGAATGGTTATTTAATGGTATTTTGTCTTTAGAGAAAATTATCGAGAAAAATGAAAACATAAATATGCCTATTGATAAAATTATTTTATATCGCTCGCTTTGTGCTCAATTAAATCCGAAACTAAAACTGTTAGGTAAAAATGTTAAATGTAAACCTTTTAAATCAATTCATAATCTGAAATTTTGCTGCTGAAAGTTTGGTCCTAGCTCAAAAATAAAAATAAAAATTCTCGCTTAGTAACTTTTTGATGACAGGTTTAGAAAAATATTTGTTTTAATAAACAAGAGAGAGAGAGAAAAAAGAAATAGGTTAGCATTAATTTTGGTTTCTGTGCAGCATAAAACAGAAAAATATAACGAAAAAATTAACATTTTTAGCAAAATATTATAAATATTTTATAAGTGTTTAAATATATTTTATTTCAAACTCTAGGGAAATCTTGATAACACCATCAGGTTGTTGAGCTCCCATCTTAACTTAGAATTTTTTACTTACCTAATGTTGCAAAGCTGAAGCACCGCTCGTTCCAAGTAAAAATTTGACCAGTATATATACAATTTTGTTGATTTTTGGACAACACTCACCTGATTTTTTATCCCAGTAGTGGTGTATATCCAATCGTCAAAACACATGCACAAACACACAGTATCTAAAAAGTTCATGGATATGTCACGCACTACCGTGACATATATTTATTGTATAGTATATATACAATAAAAAATCACACAACTAATAGATACAAATGAGTACAAATTGTACCATTACAAACCTAAGCACGCGGTGCCGGAAAGCTCGGAGGGAACTGGAGTCCACAAAATGAGTTGTGGTTGCCTAGGCTCGTGAGAGCAGACCGATAGCCTCTGGACTTGGTGGATTTGACCCCTGCGCGTTCTGATGGTGATTGCCTTGTCAATGTTAAGAGCATAGTCCATACAAGTTAGCAAAATTGTTTCAAACGTTTTATCATATGCAACTTGAGTTAAGAACATGGTGATAAAATATATAGTAGTAATCGTATCATTAATTTCGCGTGGCTAAGTTCAAGACCAATGATAAAGCTCTGAATTAGTGTCTTCATTGCACATCAACTAACTATATTCAACCTTTAAGCTACGTGCTAAATTATTAAACTCGTTGAAATAGGGACAAACAAATCGTTGCTTTCCAGGCATATGTTCGTATCTTATTTTCAGTGATTTTCAGGAGTGCAGTTTGTAAAAAAACTGAGAGAAAAGTTGTCACATGTGACAAGATTTGAACTAAGAATCTCTCACTGAACGACATAACGCTCTAACCACTTGAGCCACCAAGGCTGTGATCAGGATTGTTCTTATTTACTAGTTAGACATTTATTACTCAGTCTTTGCTCAGAACAAACATATTGTCCAAATTTGAAGTAATTTACTAATTGACCATTTGAAATTGTGTAAAAAATAAATATAAAAATTTAGGCTATAAAAAAATTAAATAGAAGTAACCTAGCTGTGAGGTAAAATGTTTATATTTATGTTGTCTTTAGAGCTCCTTCCTACAGAAAATCACAAATTTCTGTAATAGCTTAGACATGTTGAAATTTGACATGTATGATTCTCTTTGTTTATAGGTACTCTTACTAAGAAATGATTTTGTAAATATAGTTATTGGACTTTAAGATTACTTTAGGACCATCAACGTTATCTATTGGAAAACCAAGTACTATAATAATAGAAGAGACAAAAGAAGTCAATTTAGTTCAATGGTTAATATATACACCTTACTTAAATTATTTATGATTCCCTATTTTACCACTGAGCTAACTTAACGTCTGATTGTTTGTATAATTAAATGACTTATATTAGACAATTATTGCAAATCAATTTAAGAATAAAATTGGTTACATTCCTTAGTTATATTATTCGTGATTTTCCATTTTAACATTGAACTAACTTAACTTCTGATTGTAATTTACTTGTATTAAGACTCTGCACTACCCAAGTTCAAATATCTACTAACGACTTCACCAAATAAATTCCTCCTCGTCAACTTACTTCAATGGTTATTATATACACCTTACTTAAATTATTTATAATTCCCTACTTTATAAAGACATTAAATTAAAATTTAGCTTATCACACACCTTTGCTGTATTACTTGAAGTTAAAATTACCATTTCATAGGTACATTTTACTGTTAGCTATTATTTTCAGTTCTTAAATTAAGTTGTTCAATCAGCTGTTAGTTAGTGGTCAAACAATTAGACTCTCATTTTCATGAGAAACCTAAACCACCTGCGAAAGAGAATAAGAAATGTTTTTGTACATGAACAAGTTATTCCAGAAATGCTGAGGATTGTTTGGCAGGAAGGTTGAATACGTCTACCCATTTGAAGTCCGCAAAGTCATAATAAAATTTCTTGAGTACCAAACTTTTTTAGTTTCTCTATATTTAAATACATATACTTAACAGTTACCATGAAGTTAAAGTTTTGTAAGAAAATGCTGTTAAATCATTTCACTTTTTATTTCCCTATATTTTTACAGTTAAATAATATAATATTAATTTTTCATTATATATTAAAATTCTATTTGAATGGAATAGGGGATAGTGGGTAACAAGTAAACAAGTAACCATGAGTCAATTTTAAAGTTTAAACTTGTATGTCTTTAAAAACATACCTTAGTTATAAACTTTAATTGCTTGATATTTTGTTAATTTATTTATCCCCTGTGTAATTTTTGGAGGATTACAGTATTAAAACCATTGTACTGACCATCAAAATATATAATGCATTTATTTCTTATAATTTATATTTTGTTTTAAGTTGAGTCACTATCTATTAGAAAAACCTAGAACTATACGTAAAAGGTTTTTTATGCAACTAACTCCCAGCCTTTGGTTTATGCTGGCTCCTGATCGAAATTTGACCATAACATAGTTGAAAAATGGCGTAAACCAAATGTGTGTTGGCAAAACTGAAGCGCTACAAACCGTACAGTAAAGTTTGCATTTTATTGCTTTGCAATACGCTGTTTAAGGAACATTTAACACATGAATAATATCATCTATGAGTTTTAAGACTGATAATTTCGACTCCCAAAAAAATAATTTAAACTAAGAAAATTGTTATACTGGTTTTTATATTGGTTTTTCATACTGGCTTTTTATTGGTTTTCATAAGTAGGAAGACCAAGATATATAACATATTTTAATATATTCCACAATCAGATTAATACACACCTATTGTGGTAGATAGGTATGTAGGTTTTGTTTCTATTAAACTTTGGGTGATATAATAAAAGTGAACGCACTATATGTGACATACAAATGTTATGAACATTTCAAGATGATCCTCTGAACTTGGTTAATGGTTTTGAAATTACACATGTTTAAATTTAATATTCCATTGTATAAGAGGTTAATAAACTAAAAGGAATATATATGATATTTATTTTGAACAACGGGTTTTCCTTCAAATGGGATTATTTTTTCCGGGTTACGGTACCATAATTTTTAGAGAACTAAATGATAGATTTAATAAAAGATTTATCATCTTTGAAGTATTTTCAAAAACTAAAATCAGATCTTACGACTAAATAAAAAACAAAAATCAATCTTAAAGGAAACAGAACTAAGACTAATTCCGGAATTTACCGTAGTTTAAGTTAGTGCAATGCTAAAGTAATAACTTCATAAGTAAAGGAATTAGAAATTCATTGTACTAACTTTACCTTTTGTTTAAATTACCTATTATTTTTAGAGAACTGTTCACGTTAACAAATAAATGGAATTTTTTTTATTTTATAATACTAATACTATTCATTTGATTATAATCTAATTCATTAAACAATGAAATAGCCAGTAAAATTCAGAGTTATTTTTTTTCCATGTTATTGGCAGAACAACTGATCAAGTAGGTTATTTGTAGCTAAGCCTATCATTTCATGATCTCCATAAACTTTTTTGTTTTACAATAATGAACTTTGGGGAGAAGAGACGGAGCGAGCTGTAGAAATCCACAACAAATAACAAGTAAGTAAAACTTTCAATGCTACTAGTGTTTACATTTTTCAGTATACTCATTTATAGCGGACTTACTCTCAGTTGGGGTCAATCAATTTTTTAATACTAGAATACAGTTGCTAACTAAGTATCGGTGTAGTGTTTTTATAAATGTTGTGACAATTTAAACTTATAAAACACCACATTCATGAATAATTATCAATTTCGATGGGCTGTAAGCTGGTTATTTATAATATCCTATCAGTCAAAATTGGCTACTAGGACGCTCTGTAAAAAAAAAAATAAAAAAAAATAATAATAATAATAATTAGTTGTCAAAACAAAGACCACATGGTATGAACAAGAACATAGGCGAAGTTGACCTCGCGAGTAGGGTCATATATAAAGTGATAGAATATCTTTTGATGTTTATTTTTAGCGAGCATTGCTCTGCTAAGATCTCAAAATAAATTATTATCACAAAGAATTATATATAAACTAGAGATTGCCTCCTGATCGAAATTCGATCAATATTTCGGTTGATCTTAACCCATGAAGTTTAAAAACATTTTATAACTAAAGCATCAGTTCTTCCTGCTTTTCTAGTAGTTGTTTTTACAACAGCTGTTAATGATTCAATTAATACTATGAGAAAAAAGGAGGAATTGAAACATGCTTGCCTATTAATATATAGATGCTATAAGCCACCCACATATACCTTCTATTGAACAAGATAATTGGTTACAAAATAGAGCTAGATGCAGGAATGTATGAATAATCAATCAGAAACGAGAATCTGCATAACATATCAAAACACATAATCTGGTTGTTTTTCTTTATCTTTTGCATTATTGTTTAATTATGTTGATTTACTCAAGGCTTGGGGTAAAATATTGGAAGAGTACATTTTTATTTATAAGACACTTTTTACTAAATCGCTTTCGTTTAGCAGTCACCCCATATATGACAGCGTGATCAAGATAACACAGAGCACATTTAGCTGCAGTAAGATGTATTTATGGATGCCTATGGAGTTATATCACACATCGCTATGGATTCTAAGACGAAAGTTTTGGTAAGTGAAACCGCTGCCACACAGGGATCAAGCTCTTTAATCAGTGACGAGGAGTTATACAACGCCGTTGAAGCAATTGAAAATGGACAGCAACATCTCCAAGTATTATGGGAGGTATGGGAGAGTCATTATGCTCAACCTTGCTGCGAACTTGAATGGGAGGAGTACAAGCGTCTATGGCAGTATATAAAGAGGCTGGAGACAAGATTAAAGAACGGGCAGGAGTTTCAGCTATAGCAGAAGATTTAAGATTATATTATGTAGTCTAACGCAAACATGATTATGTCTGGCATCAACTTGAAGGTTAATATTATTGACCACATGCTCAAAATTGCTAATGCTTTGCAGTTACGCCATATAGAATGACGTAATCAAGATGTCTCAGAACAAAATCTTTTGAAAAATGACATTGAAAACAGGGGAATAAAATATCATGTTAACATAAGCATTTAAAAATATCAGTTGCATGGATTCATGTCTGTGAGAGAACTTTTATTTTCATTAATTGCTTGAATTTTGTGATAAAATCTTTTGGCAGTGTACAAAGAAAATCATCTTATATAAAAAAAATAAGAGAAATGAATTTAGTTTATTTCTTGTAAAAAATGGTAAGCCAAATTATGTAATAAAGTTAAAATTAAAAAATATTATAAGGAAATTATGTGTTAAGAATTATACACCATTAATCACATTGGACTCATTATCATCATCATCATCATCTTGAATGTGGTTTTTATCTAACAGTATTTCAAGTTGTTCTACTTCCTGTTGGAAGTTTCCAAAGAAGACGTAATAAACTCTGGATTTTATAGAACAAAGTGTTTTGAACAAGTTATATTTTGTAGTTATGAATATTCTTATGTGTTAAAAAAATAAATGTCACGTATAGTGCGTTCACTTTTATTATAACACCCAAAGTTTTATAGAAACCAAACCTAGACCTAATAAACTCTGGATTTTATAGAACAAAGTGTTTTGAACAAGTTATATTTTATAGTTATGAATATTCTTCTGTGTTAAAAAAATAAATGTCACGTATAGTGAGTTCACTTTTATTATAACACCCAAAATTTAATAGAAACCAAAACTACATACCTATCTACCACAATACTCACCTTGGCGACAAACACAGAGATTCTAAACCCTTGCATCCGCTTGTAGCAGATGGGTAGAGTGCACCCTTAATAGGTAGGTCACATTTTTCAAGACAAAATAATCTATATATTAATAGGCAAGCATGTTTCGTTTCCTCCTTTTTTTTCTCATCTCGTGTGCATCCTAGGAGGAATCTTCTAGATGATGAAAAGTATCCATGAAATAACAATAATAGTAGATTTAACTACTTCGTTTAACCATATAAACACTACAATGTGATACGCCATGTTTAACTGGATGAATAATTAATAACTACACAAACAAACTTCCATTAAAAATTATTTTAACACAAAAATAGCTTTGATCTTAGGGGCTTAGACCAATACTTCATGTGTCCTAAAGCGTATTTGAAGTACGTTAATAAACCTATACTGCTCACATACAAACAAAATACAATTGTACAAAATTTCAGGTTGATTTGTTTAGTAGGTTTCGGGCTCAATTAAGAAACATAAATAATCCAATATAAAAAAAGATTTAGGGAGGATAGTATACAGTATCATAACAAGTGCTTAAGAGATGAATGTTTTATGCAAACACTTTTTATTATTTTGTTATTGAACTTTTTAGTGATTTGCAGGTGTTTCAACTAATGGGTATTCCAATTTTAATTTTCATGGCTTTCCCAACTATAAGACCTAACTCGATCATATACATCTTCTTTTTTTTTGCCCACATTTCTTACCACCCGCGAAGTCGACGACACTATGACTACTGTATCTTTTATAACCACTTGCATAAACCAAAGGCTGGGAGTTAGTTGCATGAAAAAACTTTTATGTATAGTACTAGGTTTTTCTAATAAATAACAACTCGCTTTAAAACAAAATATAAATTATAAGAAATAAATGCATTTTATGGCCAGTAGAATGGTTTTAATACTGCAATCCTTAAAAAGTACAGAGGATCAATAACTGAACAAATTATCAAGCAATTAAAGTTTATAACTAAAATGTGTTTTTAAAGACATAAAAGTTTAAAATTTAAAATTGACTCATGGTTAGTGGTTCGCTTGTTCCCCCCCTATTCCCTATACCATTCGGTAAATAAATTTTTAACACCGTGAACCATATAACCCTATAAAACAAATTGACATATCCACCATCGTAGTTGCTCGTGGTACATTTTTATGCAAAACAGTGGGACGCTTGCGCACAAAAATTAAAATTAAAATAATTATCATTGTTGAAATTAGTTCCGCAAGGTCCCAATTAAAATACCACCTATTTTAGCATACATTTATAATAAAAGGAGTTATTACCTGTCCGAGTCAGAAGATGGGTGCAATGGGGTTTCCACACGCCTCGCATCGTCCGGTCAGTGTTCATAGATTTTGTAAATAAACAGTCTAGTCACTAATATCACACAACCTATCACTATTTCAACTTATACAATAACGAAAAAAAATACTTTTAAATTAATATTCATCAGAGTCCGATTCGGGCGGCGAGACCTGCCTCGGCTGTACTTCTGCCACTGGGCGGTTGCTGAACAACAACCGACCAACCTGATGGTCCGGAACCAATTGCATGTCTAGAAACAGGCGGGCGTCTGACACCCGCGCCTGTCGCTGGACCCTCAGAGCATTGCTCATCAACTGACCCCGACCCCGACCCATTGGAAGACCCAGGGGCTGCACAGGCCGCCGCTGCTGCATCCTAAGGAGCGCGTTTCTTTCCCCTAATGTAAGGGGTCGCCCATAAGTAGGGTGGGGCCCATACGTATTCAATACACTTTCACGGGTTCTGGTATTGAGCCATGTTTCCATCCAGGTCTCGCGCCCGTTATCGTTAGTGAAGATCGGATCCGATACGATGAGGTCGCCTTCACCGGAGGTCGACGATGTAGGTTGTTGCGACAGTTGCTGACTATCCATCCCGATCCCGAACACGACTAACACTGACTGAATCGACTCTCAACGGTCGCTGGACTTTATCCACAACTAAAACTTAAAATCAAACATGTGCGGTATTAATCAATTTAAACAGTAGGTTTACCAAACCCTCCGGGTCGTCCGGGTCAGCCACATGGTGATAAAAGATAATTAGTTTCTTTATTGAAACTATGCAATTTGCACATCAGCTGATTGTATTCAGCCTTTAAGCTACGTGCGATATTTTTAGAACTCACGCTATAATTTTTTAACTTACATATCGCTGCAAAATTTTGTTGTTTTCGGAGTTGGAGCCAAGCCTGAGTGTGTCAGAAGATGTGGTAACCCACATCCACATATGATGGAAACTTTTAACCATTAACTTTTGCTAATTTGTATGTACTATGTCCTTCCCGTGTGCTTAGGTTTGCAATTACAGAATTTCTTCTCATTTGTGTTATTGATATTGTGATTTTCTTGTATGAATACTGGTCGACTTTAAAATGAGTGAATACATAGATGACGATTACAACAATCATTGTAAATATAAGACATCTGTAAATGAAACATTTTTTGACGTGGACAGAAAGGAGTTCCAAACATAAAGGAAACGTTGCATCTTCAATTCGAGTATAATAGAACCCAAAAACAAGCCTTTTAATCTTTTTCTTTTTAGAACAGACCATTATATTAAAACCTTTTTTTGGGCTAAATTAAGTTTTATTTAAACGTTTAATTCTGTTACTGTAATGTTGTTAGCTATTTAATATAATGGTCTGTTCTAAAAAGAAAAAGATTAAAAGGCTTGTTTTTGGGTTCTATTATACTGGAATTGAAGATGCAACGTTTCCTTTATGTTTGGAACTCCTTTCTGTCCACGTCAAAAAATGTTTCTTTCATAATTTTTTCCGTTTCATTTACAGATGTCTTATATTTACAATGATTGTTGTAATCGTCATCTATGTATTCACTCATTTTAAAGTCAGGATTTGAAACTTTATGAATGAAATTTAAGTGTTGTAAAGATAGTCTTGCATTACTTAACTTATAACCACATCTTGAAATGTTCATAACATTCTTATGTGTTAAAAAAAATGAATGATATCAATACTATTGTTTACACTATTTATCAACACATGGTTTTAATCATTTGTGTTATTGATATTGTGATTTTCTTATATGAATACTGGTAAGATTTTTTGTTGAAACTGTTATGCTTCAGTTTAGAAAGTTTAGGCGAGTAAAATAAATCTAGGGTAAGATACGAGATAAGCAACCTGATAATATTAATAAGATACTCCTTTAGTTTTTGAGATAAAATATATGTAGGGCACTTGAATTTTTAAAACATATAAAACTCTATATAACAAATTTTGAATTGTATTTTTTTTTTTCAAAATAGTAGAAATATGACAAAAACTAGTTAAATTTTTAAGAGACTAAATTAAAATTTTACCATACAAAACGAAGTATCAATCACATAAGATATATTTTAAGTCATAAGAACACTTTTACTGAAACGTTGGTTTCTATGGTCATTTTAATTACAGAATAATTTATATCTTATTTATAACTTTACTGGGGCTACATACAGTTGGAAAAATAATTATTGATCAATTAGGTTGATTATAGTTAAGCCGTGATTGTTTTTCTTTGCAAACTGATAATTCAAACAAGAATTACCTATAACGTGACACTCTGTTGGTTAACGTCGAGTTCAAAATAAATATCATATATACTTTTTATTTTCTTAACCTCTTATACAATGGAATATTACATTTAAACATGTGTAATTTCAAAAACATTAACCAAGTTCAGATGGTCATCTTAAAATGTTCATAACATTCTTATGTGTTAAAAAAGTCATGTATTAAGCGTTCTCTTTTATTATAACACCCAAAGTTGAATAGAAATCAAACCTAAATACCTATCTACCACAATAGGTGTGTATTAATCTGATTGTGGAATATATTGAAATATATTAATTAAATTGGTCTTCTTACTTATGAAAAAAAAAAAAATAAAAAGCCAGCATGAAAAACCATTATAAAATTAAATTGTCACAATATTTATAAAAACACTACACCGATACTTAGTTAGCAACTATATGGTAGTATTAAAAAATGGATTGACACCAACTGAGAGTTAGTCAACTATAAATGAGTATACTGAAAACTGAAAACACTAGTAGCATTGAAAAGCTTACTTTCTTGTTATTTGTTGCTGATTTAAACAGCTAGCTCCATCTCTTCTCCCCAAAGTTCATTATTGTAAAACAAAAAAGTTTATGGAGATCATGAAATGAAAGTTAACCAATGGCTTAGCTACAAACAACCTACTTGATCAGTTGTTCTGCCAATCATATGGTGAAGAAATACTAAGTTTAACTGGCTACTTAATGGTTTAAGAATTAGATTATACGACAAAGTATTATAAAACAAAAAAAATTTCCAAGTATTTATCAACGTGAACATTTAAAGAAAAACCCGTTGTTCAAAATAAATATCATATATTCCTTTTAGTTTATTAACCTCTTATACAGTGGAATATTAAATATAAACATGTGTAATTTCAAAACCATTAACCATGTTCAGAGGGTCATCATAAATGTTCATAACATTTGTATGTCACATATAGTGCGTTCACTTTTATTATAACACCTAAAATTTAATAGAAACCAAAACTACATACCAATCTACCACAATATTTCTGTATTGATCTGTAAAATATAATAAATATCTTGGTCTTCCTACTTATGAAAACCAGTATACAAATTTTCTTAGTTTTAAATTATTTTTTTGGGAGTCGAAATTATCAGTTTTAAAACTCATGGATTATATTATTCATGTATTGAATGTTCCTTAAACAGAGAATCATATTATAATAGGTAAAAGATATTACCAAAACAGCTCAGCTAGTAGAATTTACATGGATCAACTTTTTAAACGGTTCAAAAATACGTTTGG
Source organism: Neoaliturus tenellus (assembly GCA_030545055.2). Lineage (NCBI taxonomy): Eukaryota > Metazoa > Arthropoda > Insecta > Hemiptera > Cicadellidae > Neoaliturus > Neoaliturus tenellus. The sequence goes on along the minus strand of CM061532.1, from coordinate 6,460,372 downwards.
TATTGTAACTGTGAACTAGACTTAATTTCAAGACAACACGAATCAAACAAAAATGTTATTTTCTGTGTTCAATAGTAAAGTTTCACATCAGAAAAATCATTTGCTACTACACATACACAAAATCCGCAACAAGTAAGTTTTTCAATAATACGATAACATAGAAATGTAGATATTCAAAAAAGTACATTCAATTGAACAGTATGATAACTGTTAATTTAAAAAAATAAAATTTAATATACTATAAATTTTTTACATAAAATAAGTTTAGTTTTCCAATAGTTTTAAATTCAACGGAACACTACTAGACTACACAACTTTACTTTAAGTATGTGAGAAGTTTGCCATGTTTTTATTAACCTTTAGCTAGTATCACTAAGCCTTTCCAATAAATTTTAAAATACTTAATCATAGTGAGCAGAGAATGTTATTACCTTAAATAAAAAATCCAAAACAGTGTTTTAGAAATGTTTCTTATGAGAAAAATAATAATTTGGTTGAAACAAGCCTTTTAATCTTTTTTTTCTTTTTAAGAACAGACCATTATATTAAATAGCTAACAACATTACAGTAGCAGAATTAAACTTTTAAATAAGACTTAATTTAGCCCAAAAAAGGTTTTAATATCAAGCTATATTTTCTAAAAAGGGGAATAGGTTTGGTTTTTTATAATGCAATAAAATTACCTTATCCAATCACTGGTTATCAAAAGACGACATGTTTTGTTCCTTAGAACTTCATTAGGTTCATAGTATGCAACTATCACATAATCCAATGTATTATTACATTGTGGTTTGTCAAATGATTCAATAAAAGTTTGTCCCAGTCAATAAATTTTGGTAGGGTAACCTTTTCTAGCTGCTTTGTAACCCTTCATTATTACAGAATAAACCATCAATAAAAAGTTGTAAAGATTACAAAAGCTTTATCACAGTGATATTTTATAACTATTCTATTAAGTAGGACTACTTAGTGTATTTATTGTGTATCAAAATAAGAATAAAAACGCTCATTGAACCCTACAGTTAACACCACCCGAAAGATTTTGAGTAAAAAGTGTTGTTTTTTTTTTTTTTTTAATTTTGTATATGTTTACCATCATTTTTATTTGTATAATTAATTCTTAAAATTTTTCTACTGTGAGTTCAACCAGCTAAGACAAGATGAACGAATTACCAAGAGTATTAAAAACTACCAAGTTAAAAATACAAACTATTGTGTGCAGTAAAAAAATTTTTTTACCTGATTTATAACTGGTAGTACGAAGACTTTTACAAGTTTAATAAGTACTATTAAAAATCTTACCTATAAAATGCTGCAGTATATAAAATGCCACACCATAAAACAAGTTGAAAAAATAAACTGAAAAGTACGTGTAGCTGTGCATGACGACAGGATAAGGCGACTAAAAACTTTGAGTAAATACGTAAAAAAGAATACAAATAGACATTGTCTAGACAATAAGGCTAAAGAAGCCACCGACAAGAAAAAGGCTATTGGTGTAAAATTTCCATGTAATTACTCAAGAAAAAATAGAAGCCTATGTCTGAAGGCAAGAAAAACTACTCACTTAAAAAATATATATATTTTTTAAATTGACTTATAACTATCTCTGTAAAAATTAAGGTCGATTTTGTAAGTAATTACTTTAGAAAAGGATTAGCTCGTCTAAAGGTTTCACTAATGCTTAAGGCAGCCTCCGTCTTAGATAAGCAGGCTATTTTCATATAATTACTCAATACAAGTATATAAGGTTCGATCACTTAAAAAAAAGTCACAGAATTCAACAATTTTAACACAAGTCGCTCAAGTTTAGATGCGGAATACAAAATAATGTAACCATTTGTTAATATCAAAGCAAATGACCTGTTTTAATGAAGACTTTTCAAGTTATCAGAAATTAATTTTCAATGCACTCTCACATAGAGGGTCTTCTTAAAATGTTCATAGCATTCTTATGTGTTACCAAAAAATAAATGTCATGTATATACTAGTGCGCTTACTTTTATTATAACACCCAAAGTTTAATAGAAACCAAAACTACTTATCTACCACGATAGGTCTGTAATTACTG